>NKCJ01000153.1:0-77897 GCA_003947015.1 Fusarium sp. AF-6
AAGGCCACCAACTCCAGAATTGTATCCCACGCACCGCTGGTGGTCTGGTAGCAGATCAGCAAGACGGTATGAACCATGGCAATGAGGGCATGGGTAAGAAGGGCGGCCATCGACAGATAGTCGAACCAACTGCTTGCTTCCATGACGTAGCCCCCATAAGTAGCCTTCATGACCATCCTGGTCCGGTTTTCAGGTCGGAGCATTGTTGGCTGAAAAGACTCTCTTGGTTCGCCTTTATGGACCAGAGACCTGGCTTGGTCCTCGTCTTTGATGCCCCACTGAGTGAATGGCCAAGCCTCCAGGAACCGACTGCCGTTGTAATTGGGAATGAGTCCACACCTGGATAAGCCATCGGCCATGGCAGTCGCAATGACGTTCTCAAATGCCGAGGGAGCATCATTCTGTGTGTCGAAAATCTTGTTGAACAACACTTCTAGAGTTGTCTGCTTTGATCCAATAGGAGGAATCCAAGGCAACCCGTGGGATGGCTCGTTCGGTAAAACTGGTGACAAAATGTTGTACCAATCCGCAGAGAGTCTAATCTCGGGCCAAGATCCGTCAGATGGAGGGGTACGGTGAAGGTAGCCTATCCTTTCTAGATGCTTTGCCTCGGTTTCGACAAGATTCCTAACTCTTCCAAGGTGGAACTCATGGCTAAGTTGATTGTGAGATCTCATCTGCATTTTTGTTGCTCCACTTGACCACCGAGCATCAATAGAGCAAGTCAAAACGTTTGAACGCGGTTTCTCCTCGTCGTTGGTTCGTTCCCAGTTTTGGCCTAGAAGGATAACCAAGTCCAGAGAATTTCCAGTAACCTGCCACGTTTCAACAGGAAAGATTAGTGTTCTTCTTCCCTCCTGAAACATTTCTCCTTCCAGTAGAGACGAGCTATTATCGAGAATGCCGCGCGCAGCGAGGTCCTCTTGTATATACCTCAACACGTCGATTTCGATTGGTATTGGCTCTGGCATGTCTTTTCCTGGATTCTTCATTTGGGCCTCCCACAAAGGATCTGAGTCGCGGATGCTTGCAGTTTCAACGGTCAGGTTCGTCCCCCAGAGCCAAACCATTCCCTGAGGCCGGCATTTGACTCGAACAAGTGGAATCTTAGTGTCAACCTTGAATATTATAGGATCGGCCCAGTCAAGATGAGATGGATAGGGCATTCCGTGAGGGTCGTGGTTAAGAAGATACTGGAGGGCTGACCGGTGAAGTCCGCGAACCGCATCTTGGAGGGTGGCAGTTGCTGAATGCGCCGTATAAGACCAAGTATTGGAGGCATGACGAAGGGCAGGCTGCGAATATATAATCTTTCTCATGTTGAAGTCTCGCAACTCAAAAGAGAAGCCTGCGTTGAGATGGTTCCACCAGTGCTCGTAATAATGGTAAAGGGGAAGAAATCCCGCAGAGGGACATCTGTTGTCGACGAACTGTACATCCTGATGTGTGCAATTGGCTTCTGAATAATAGTTGGCCGTCAGATTTGTAGGCCATAGCTGCTCTGAACTGCCTGCACTACATGTCAGCGTGTGGAGGAGGTAAGGCTGTTTGTCTCACCGTTGAGCCAGTAGATACCACCACCAACTGGCCAGTCCTTTCGTCTCGGAATCATCAGAACGGCCGCTGCGGGGCCAGCCACAAGGGCCAGCAAGCCGCTGATGGCAATAAATACAAGGGTGCCATACCGCTTGCACTGCTGTTTTGGGGACATTGCCCTATCTCGAGTTAAGCACCCCAGGAATTCGGCCGACCAAAAGTACCTGTTTGAGAAATTAGTTGATAAAACAACAGCTACACATGGGGAACCCTTACTGTATTTGGGAAAAGTTCCAGCCCGAGGTGAGCAGACCGAGGGGAATGCCCTCACCAAATACAAGCTCGCTTCGAAGGATGTGAAAGATGACAGACCCGACACTCGCTACAATAAGAAGTTCCTAGTATTTTAGGGACACTATTAGACACATGTGCTTGTTTATGCCGCCAGAACGAAAGGCTGCAAGACATACCTGGACCTTAGCAGCAACTTGCAATAGTCCCAGCTTCATGTCATCCTGGTTCATGGGGCCCTCCAGCTCGTTCCCAATAAAGTAACCCCGGCAGTTGAGAATAACCAGGCCAATTGACACGAGAGCAGGGATGATGTGAATTGTGCAACGAGCCAGCGCCAACCAAAAAGAAGACTGCAATAGGACCTTAGGTGGCTCTTCGTTGAGGCCACGACGAAACCTCAAATACAAAAATGTGATGACGTCTAGACCATGAATACGAAGTAGGCTTTGGAAAACCGCCCCGACGTGGGAGTATAGGGCCTTGAGACTGGCAGGCGATACGAGGCTTTTTAATCTTGACGTGATAGCGGCGAGTTTGGACCAAGTTTGTCGCCCTGAGTTCACCATGGTCTCATCGCTATAGTCGGAATCCATGGTGGCGGGAAAGTGATGCCATTACTGGCAAAGGCGGTTAATAGTAGAAGAGGGATAATGAGAAAACAGTGCCGGGCAGAAGCCGGGAACAGATATACAATCGCCTGACACGGGACAGCCTGACCGGTTTGCCGATCTTTCAAACTGCGCCACCACCAAAGCACAGAGGCAGAGTGTACCAACATGTCGGTACTAAATATAAAGTGGAATTTTCAAGTGGTATGTGTCTCAAGATAAGCCTCGGCGCCTGACATGAGAATGTGAGTGGTCACTTGGCGTGGCCGCCTAATGTTGCCGCCTCACTTTCTAACTAAGGCGACAGGGTGCGGCTGAAATGCACATCGAGACAATGACTATTGGTGGTAGGGAGGTTTCGTGTTTCTTCAGCCGCAACCCCGCTACGCACAATTGCGCGCTTCGTTTACTCGCGTAGTCGGGGCGATGTTTGGGAGATTGCATAAAAGCCCATCGAAAACGAATGGACGCTATTCCTCGCTCGACGTTGAAACAACTCGGTGATGTATCCGGCAACCTTCACAATTCTAGAGAGTTGGAAATGGGAGAAGCAGGGTCTAGACTCGATACTTATATTACCTAATTATTTATCGCCTACTGGTGACGATTATGTGTTTCCTAAGATATAAACCGGTCGTATAGGGTTATACTAGGAGAAAATGTAGGGAAGAGTTTAAGTATTTAGGTTAGAAATATCTAGCAATATGCTGAACGGTTAAAGCATAACTCAAGTAGTTAATATTGGTAGCAAAGGTAATTTAAATATAAAAACATAATAAATAAACTTTATATATCTTATATTACCTAGCTTATAAGATATACGTGCTCAACCTGGCTTGAAATGCACGACTCATTTTATAAATTACTAATTTAACAAAAGGAGATGCATCTTAATTCCAATGGCTCATAACATAATTGAGCCCCCCTGTTAGCACCACTGACAGCGACTGGGCCGCAAAGGCTTTCCCCTTGTGCCATGTCGTCGATAGCCTGTCCATCCATGACACCATCCACATAGCAATCACCGACGATGCCAAAATAATCCCCAAGTGGCCTTATAGCAACAGGCATAACAGCACCACCAAGAATGCAGACGACGTCATCGAGAGCCATATCTCCTGGACCAAGGCCTATATGGCCACTCGTTGTGTAGAATAAACGTCGACCGAGGCACACGGTCTCTGCAGCGTCAGCCCATGTCATCTCAAGACCTCCAAAAGAGCGCCACCCCAAGTCGATGGCCTGACTCAACTCAGGAAACTCGTTTGGATGGCACCGCGACCAGGTTCTGATGATGTCAAAGAACTGTGTGGTGAAATGATCTGAGTCCTTTGCACGACCGCCGTATTTGTCCCTCCCACCGCAAAAGCTACGAGCGACCGCTGGCATGATGGAGGCATTCCAGATATCCCAGCTCCCGTGGCAGCGATGGAGCATGTGGATCAAGTCTGTCATAATGGAACTGAAGTCCTCATGAGGCCCAAATATGGCTGTCTGCCAAGCCACCTGTGAGATCTGGACCCCTTCGACCTTCAACTGATTGGGGTCTGTAGATTGGAACCGCTTGAACGAGAGTCCCTTCGCCGGGTTGAACGCGTTACTGTCGTCGTTGAGGGGCCATGGGTCTAGCATCGACACCATCTTGTGAGTCCATCGGGGTGACCACGTGGGCTTATCTGAGATGCCCGCTGCATCAGAGAGAAAGCTGAGGGGACGACGAGTCTGTGCCATGTGGCTCTCAGCTACCAGGATGCCAAGCTCAGATTCGGAGAGGGTATAGTCGACCCTGACCGTTTCTGATGAGGAACGCAAACTGGAACTCTCCCCCCGACGATTCAAGAAGCCCAGTAGGGCGTACACAACGTCCAGCTTCTCGGATGTCTTGAATCCCGTGGTGAGTCGAAGAAGAATGAGAAGACTGAGATCTAGCGGTGGGAGGGGCCCATGAGTCGACAAACGCGAGATGAGATAGGCGTTGTAGAGGTTGGGCATCTGGTAGGCGTTGATCAGCCTGTCATGGTTGGTTCTGATGATTCCGGCCGCCAGGCCGATCCACTTCCACTGGATCGTCGCCCCCGGAACCTTGACCACAGCCGAGCGGGCTAGGGCCACCTCTTGAATTACCCATCGACGTTCAAACCAAGGACTGCTGAAAAGGGTAGAAACGAGCCCGGCGTCAAAGGCGATCGGGTCCAACCATCTCAATTGAGACTGTGACTGTGATACTCCCGGCTCATGGCGACAGAGCTTTCCTTTCATATTACGTGAATTATAGTATGGACGAAGAGATTCGTCCCACTCCTTCACGACCTTGCAGATTGCGTTGAATTCCGGCCGAGTTGGCCCACGGGGAAAGACGTCCCCCAACCAAACAATCGTTTCGTTTGCCTGCTGGTAAATTTGGCCCATCAGCTGGACTTGGTGATTACGTTCGACGAGGTCATCCTGATTGATGCAGAGGGCGTCGACCCAGAGGATCCTTGGGAGAGTGCTATATCTGGTATTCTCCAGTGCTAGGCGTAAGTTCTCACCGACATCAATGGCGAGGCCGTTGCAAACTAGACTTTGAACTTTACTCTGAACTGACTGGGTCCAGCAGTAGGAAAGGGCGCTGTACTTGTTGGCCGCATCGTCAAGACGTACCGCTCTGAGATGGCATCGGAGCCTGTTATTGTCTGCGCGCCAAGGCTCAATGACCAGAAGTCTGAACCAGTCAGGTCCGGGTAGTGGTTCATACATGGGTGCTTCGGCGGGTCGATTGAAATCTTTGGAGTCTTTTGAGCGATATCCTGGCAGGAGCAGCTCCAGAAGGTCGAAATCAACCGCCTTCGTCTTCGGAGATTCGGGCGGAACATCCTGTGCAGTCTCAAGCTCATGTAAAACCTTTTCCACAACCGGAGTTGGTTCTTTGAGTAGTCTCGACTTTAGCTCTTGTGCGTTGCGCTGACGCTGGCGTTCCGCTGCGAGCCTGCTCAAACGCATCTTCTCCTGCTCGTACTCCTCTCTATAGTTCTCAAGGGTATCTCTTGAGAAATACGCATCTGCAATATCTAGTGTCAGTGGGTCTATGCCAGACGGAGGGATATCCTGCTTTGTCCCTGTCTGTTTTATACTTGTAGACTTACAGTCTTTGCGAGAGGCAATAACTTTATATTGATACATGTCAACACCCCGGCACTTTAGATACCATAGAAACCCTGATTTGGCACATTCATCGTAGTATGATGCTTCAATTGGTATATGGTGCCAATCTCTAGACGCCATGGTTTTTTTTTTTTTTGGGGGGGGGGGGGTTCAGGATTCTGCTGGCCAAGGTCGACGGTGGGTACAGACTGTAGAGTTTGGGCGGAGGTCTATCAAAAATACAAGAGAAACGGACCGAGCCAAATCATGGAGTGATTCTGTGTTTAATGGAGCTATCCATATGGGAGATACAGAGGATTTAATCTTGAGACACAGCCTAGCACAGCCTCCACAAGTGTTCTCACATTTTCAAGCTGAAAGCCAGGGTTCGTACTAGTTCCCTGGTGTAAGTACGTACCGTACCACACTGATTTTTGTCTAAAACTTTTGGGGTTAAAGACAAGCCCGGTCTCGGCCTTTTGCACCCACATGACCATCTGGAAGCCTGTGTGCTGGCCCTGCTGGGCGTAATCTCCTAGCATCATCTCCCTAAATAAGCTTATCTTCCATAGCCATAACAGCCCCCGGCTTCGAGCCACTCTCAACCTTGTCGTCTTCGTCAGACTCTGTGTCCGACCCTTCATCCGAGCTATCTGCTGAAAATGAAAGCTGCGCCTTGGAGAATGAGATAACATCTTTTTTCTTCAACTCTCGCCGTAAAGATATCCTGCCATTGGGCGATAGAATGAATCCTTTCGCTTTCCATATTACTTTGTAATACTCGGCTGCGTAAGCCCGTTCGCCTTGCACAGTTGACTCATACGCAGTGGTCAAATTTGTGCTAGACTCAAGCTCGACCGCAGCTAAGCCGTTAGATGTTGAAACAGGGGAGTTCAGGATGATGTTTTCCAGAGCTAAAGTATTTGCTTTGAAACGATGTGCCGCTCCTTCAGAGTCAGTGCGCTTGATGCGAGGCCCCTGTGCTGTCTTGATTCCCACCAGTAGATAGAGGTCACCCTTGCCTGTTGACGATCTGGCAAGATCCCGGAGTTTCTCCCCGTGAGACTTATGTACTGTCTCCCAGATATCCTGATGTTGGTGTAGCCGTAACGTTTTGGCATGGGCGCTCTTGAGTTCGAAGTATTGTCCTTGGTCTGAACTGACGCCAAGATCAAAAAGCTGGGCGAGCATGGCGGCGGCGGTTTGAGACCGAACCGTTTTGAGTGTGAGGGCCAAGTCCGGCCCATGCCTCACATCAACCCTCGTGTCACCGCTTAGCATGTCAGGCTCAGAGGAGGATATGGGTGGACAGAAATTATTTGATGGGTTACGGACATCTGAAACAACTCGCCCCAGGAGCTTTAGGCCCACTGAAGCGTCGATGTCATTGTCGAAAACAACCCAGGTTCTTGTCATGGTGACGAGGGGTGGATGATACGGAAGCTGGTGCGAATGCTGTCAGGCATCTCACCGCCAAATCGATGACAGCTGGGATATATATCATCGTGGAGTGTGTGGAGGCCTCCATTTCGGAACCGCCCTTTCACTCCCTGATCTTGAATCTATTTCAACCTATCTCAGCCCAAATAACTACTTAGGTAGGCTGCAGCCGGGTATTCGGTCACAGTAAAACCGCTCGGCATGGCTCGGCTACCCTCGTCTTAAATGAGGCTGGAAAATTCCATATGTCAGCAGCCTTGGCGGTACCTGGAAGCTGGCGGCGCCACCTGACGTGGTTGTTGAGATTGCAGCGTATAGGTGGCATTCCGCGTACACCCTCAACAAGTACTCAGACAACTCAGCCGAGAGCACTGCCTCTTGACGCGTGTCGCAGACTCGGTGAAGCCAAATTACCAGGACTGGATGAAAAATGTAATGCGGCTCTGTGATAACGTCTAAACAAATAAATCATTGAGACCAGCGATCAGATGCTCGTAAATACTCCAAATTCATCCACCAAACAACGTTATACTCTTCTTTAGGCAGAACCATTATTCATTGTTGAAGCTAGGTCGCCTCACCATGTGGTCACCGTTCGACAGGCTGCCTACGATGGGCACGCACGATCATGGAGTTTGGAGTTAAGTTACAATGGGTGCTCAGGAAACGCACACCTGGCCGACCCCTTCGTCGATGATGATGAGCAAGAACTGACGTGGGCTCTGGAAGAATACCCCTTACGTCAGCCTTTTGAGCTTCAAAGAGCCCTGGGCGTGCAAAAGAGTGTAACCCTTTATGTAGAGAGTCTCCTCACACAACTTCGTAACTCGATTGATACCATCTTGCCGCAAGGTATTACCGGGTCAGCCTTCACTTTAACGATATCGGATTCTCCTGGTTTAGGATCACTCCATCGACTTCACTGGGAAACGCTGGAGCGTCTAGATTCAGTCAGTATTCTCATTCGGCGACATATCCAGGTACCAGACAACTTGAACGGGGAACCCAACCCAGACATCAAGTCATTACTTTTCCCTATTGCTTCGGATAAGAAGATTCACCTTATTCTGTTTACGGCGAGAAGCACCACCGAGGAGGACGATGATGTTTCGTACACGTTGGTTTCAAGGGTGGTTCACCGCATCGTCTCATCTCTCCCTGATGGTACCACAAAATTGCGACTGGTTCGGCCGGGCCCTAAAGGAAGTAAATGATCCCGGAACGGCCAAGGTTGTTCATTTTGATTGCCATGGGTCTGCCTCAGCCAAAAAGTGAGCCTTGCCGACTTGATTTTTCCTTTAAAAGCATGGATATTAACAATACCTCACTCAAGATCCTACCTCAAGTTCTTAGATGAAGATGATAGTAGTCAACTTCGCAAAGAGAGTTCTGCAAAGATCGGGAAGCTCCTTCACGATAACAATGTGTCAATGGTTATCATGAATGCCTGCGACTCAGCGCAAGCAGGATCCGCCCCAGAGGCAGACCTCGCTGCTGTCTTGCTTCAGAAGGGGGTGCCATGCGTCGTAGGAATGAAGAAAAAGCTTTTGACAGCGTCTTCAGAGCCACTTCTGAAGTGTCTCTACCACAGCCTCTTCCTGTTACGAATGAGCCCTCTCTCGGCCATTTACGAGACGAGGCGGTACCTTCACGCCAACAAGACCAGAGCCGCGGTCTTGGCCACCAATGTTCAATTAGAGGATTACTTGATCCCAGTTCTGTACGAACAAAGTCTCGAACCTGACCCTTGTCATTCAACCCATGTGGCTGTGGCCGAGGCCGCCTTACCAAACCGACCTCCCAGCGAGAGCCGGCTCCGGCATATGGTCCCAATATCGGACATGATCGGCAGAGATTTCGACCTCCTGCGTGTAGAGACAGCCCTGACCATGCAGAGCCATGTCATCGAACTTACAGGAGCTCTTTCATGCGGCAAGGCGCATTTTATACAACATGCATCGATATGGTGGGAGCGCACCGGGTTCGTGGATCGTGTCATCTAGCAGTCTAAATCGACACAATTGAACCGGCTGTCAGTTGCGCATACCATCTTCCACCAAAAGGACACGACGGCAAACGCCCAGCCTGTGATACTAAACCGAGAGGATCAGGTCCTTGAGGAAGCCTTCAGACGAGCGAATCCAGGCAAAACTTTACTTGTCATTGACCAATGTGACCACCACATTTCGAACATGCGCCAACAAGACAGAGACGACTTAATTCAGTTTCTACAGCGGATGGATGAGACCATGGTGGTGATAACGCTTACAAAACGGGAAAAAGCGACTCTAGGTACGTTCTCGACAGATAAACCCATCACTGCAAGCGCTTGAATAAGTAACTCACAGATAATAGACTTTCCCCCAGTGGAGTTGCCAACTCTCAGTGATGATGCGACACGTGAACTTGCACTCGCCGTCATGGGGTCCCAAAGACGCTCACAGTTACAATCACCATCACACCTCGTATATCTCAACCAGTGCATGGCCATTACCGGAAACATCCCCCTCCTAGCCAAGGCGATAGGCAGGGAGCTAGGTTCCGATCCACTAGCCACTCCGCGGAGTCTTTTCACCAAGCTAGCTTGTGACGGATGTTTGAACTCGTTGTTGCAACACGCAGTTATGAAACGTCTGCTGGACCACGTCGACCGCAGAGTCCTACGCCGCTTAGCTGATCGCAAGAAGAAGCTGCTTTTGTCGTTGGCAACACATGGTACGAGTCTGCAAGACTTCCCCGCATCTCCGAGAGAGACTCGGTCGTCTGGGTGTCCTCAGGCCGTATCAAGCTTCTGCTCTACCCGGTCACGGTAATGAACTGGCCGATCCTTTAGTCCAGCTTTTAATGCCTGACGTAGTCGCCAAGCTGTCTGGTTACAAAGAGTGGAATACGGTGATGACAATCCTCCAGCAGGACGGATTGTTGTTTGACCACGACAATAGTCACTGGGCGATTCATCCTCTTCTCCCTTTCGCCCTGCGTCACCTTCTCAAGCAGCCTCAGTTCGCCGATATGGTATCTCTGACACTATCCTACGAGGCTTCTATAGCTCAATACCGCTCCATGACCGAAGAGTGGGTAGACCGGGATCTTGCCTGGACTCGGTACGGTCGACCGTCTGAGTCGCCTATGGCTCCGAACAAAGCGGCTGCCATGGTGCAAAGCGACTTCTTGAATATTTATTCAGCAATCAAGGTTTCCATCAATGACTCGCCGAATCGCTGGCGTCAAGCCTTCCCATGGGGTTTATTCCAACTTGCAATTGGGTTCATACCTTTCCCTCCGCCCTGGTTTAGCCATTCCAATCGCGTTTTGTTGGTCGATCTGATGCACGAGTACCTGGCTCGGTTCAGTCAAATATCTTGGTGGACTCGAGGTAAAGCATATTGGATACATAAAAAGGAAGTGGCTGGTACGAAGATATTAGTCAACGGCGGTGCTTGCATGACATTCAGGGCGGCGGTCGCTTGCTCGCTCGAACTCTCGAGGTACTACAGTCTTCGCAACAATCCACGCAACAATCCACGCAACTTTGCCCAACAACTAGGCATTACGAAGTCTCTCTTCCAACGATTCTTGCAGCAATTTCCGCAGGACAAGAGTGACCCGGAGGTTCTAGGCATGCAAGGCACAATCCAATTCATGTCTGCCATGACAATGGAGCAGTTTGACCAGACCCCAGATGTTCAACTGATGACGACAGTTAGGCAGTTGCAACAAGCCAGCCACAACCTTTCCCAGTCATCCCCGCTCGGCCAGGACGCCCACCTTCTTTCGGCGAATGCACAGCTGCTTTCTGAACTTTTCTCTTTAGCAAATGTCAACCAGACTGACCCGACTAGACGAGACAAAGATTTAGAAGCGTTGAAACAACGATGCCACGACTTTGGCGCGATGCAGGACGAATACAGAGGGCGCCAAAACCTTCCCATTCCCACTTTTGCCGACCTTAGGACAATGTTGCTAGGAGGTACCCCTACTACCTTGGGCTCTATCCATCCAAGCATCACGGCTGGGCTATCTCTAGCACTCCCCAGTCCATCCAGATCTGCCCATGCAACATTAAACCCTACAAGGCTAGGTGTCCTACACCAACTGCAAGGGCTCGGTGACGAGAACGGGCAACTAACAACCTTAATGCACCTCGCTGCTACGAAAGGAGAAACTGAGGATTGGGCCGACGCGCTACAGCTGTTGCGAACAGGAATCCAGGTACTACACGAATCCAGTCCTGCTTTGTTTTCATCACCCACGCCGCTGCGCAACGGGGAAGAACTCCAGGCTGCTGGGCTCTTTTTCATGGCTGCGTCGGCGGCGAAAGAAGCTGGTGACATCTCCGAGTGTCGGAGGTATCTGGAAAAGGCTCATTCCTTTTTTCATTTTGAGGGTAGTTCAGTCAATCACAAGTGCTTGCTACTCCACATCCTCCCGATGAAGATCTCGCTTGATCTGGGAGCCGAACGTACAATGGAGAGCCTGCAGGAGTATGTTCAGCTCGCGGCCATTTCCTACGACCCCGCCCCAACAACTGCATTTTTTTGGCATCGGCCAAATAATTCATACTCTACGCGGGACACGGGGAACAATGAACTCTAGTATTGACACAATGCTAGAGCAGTTCAAGAACGGCACTCTCTTTGAATGCATCTATGTACAGCACTTGTTCCCCACACTCGAGCGACCAGAGGATTATTACACAACCGCGGTACAATACATTTCCGAACAGACGGGAGCCAGTGTTCGAAGTCTCATTCGGCTTCTCATGGATATCGACAGACTCTTCGTAGCGCATTTCACAGAGATTACCGAGAGAGCAAAGCGAAGTGAGGACGAGCCCTTATTCCGAGAAGCAGAAAGGGTTGTCTTCGGTAAACCTGAAGATTGCGTGGGCTTTACGTTCCTGGTACAATGGGAAACAAGGGTAAGAACCGTAAACTCAACATATTCACTGCATATTGAGCGTTACAATGCTAACATATACTCAGTCCTTACGTACGAAATGGACGCAGTAGGTAATTTTTACGCTGTCGTGGTCTTCGCAACGACCAAATCCTTTCTAGGGTAGGTAGGTAAACTGAAGGGGACGTGGGTTAGTCAGCAGGCTTTAAAGAGCACCGTACCTACAGGGTGTCTCGTTAGGGAGTGAGTGTGCCCTACGCGCTAATCGAGCGGGGAGGCAATCGGAGTTTCCCGAGGCTTTGATAATGGCTCCAATCTCAACTTCTCCTCTGAG
The DNA here is from genome assembly GCA_003947015.1 of Fusarium sp. AF-6. Lineage (NCBI taxonomy): Eukaryota > Fungi > Ascomycota > Sordariomycetes > Hypocreales > Nectriaceae > Fusarium > Fusarium sp. AF-6. The sequence continues at coordinate 12,235 of NKCJ01000153.1, forward strand.
TCTTCTCACTCTATGTCCGGCGTTAAAGTCTTGTCTCGCACTCTTGTGCCTTGACACGTTACTACGTTGACACCAAGGCACAATTTATACACACAGTACTAGGTTTCATGAGCATCGCCATGGCACCTCCAACTGCAGACAATCCCCACCCTGTCAAGCGACCCCGTGTTGGAGAGCGGACCTTGCTCGCCTGCGTCGGCTGCAAGCAGAAGAAGCTCAAGGCACGGTCTTCTACCCTCATGTATTGTGCCTCCTCTGACTTTCAGATAGTGTGATGGACAGGTGCCAAGATGTCAAAACTGCTCAAAGAATGGGCGAGGTAGGCCAGGCTGCACATCTGACCAAACAGTCCGGTGTTGACAAGGCCATCTAGAGTGCCTCGTTGAAGACCCTGCGACGGGTCTGTTCCGTCCTCGAGACTACATGCAGTCGCTAGAAGCAAGAGTCGCCTATTTAGAAGGCCTCCTTCAACAAGTCCGACCTGATGTAGCCTTGGATCATCTTGCTGGGCTTGAGAAACCCCATGGCGACTTGTCACCTTCTGCTACATTCCCCGAGTTGCCTCGACCCTCGACATTGCGAAATGGCGAAAGAGCGCCCATAACATCGGATGCAGACGCTGCCGAAGGCCATCAGCACGATGCATCTCTAGACTTGGAAGACCCGGCTGACCAGCTCTCTGCCGACGTTGCTCTGTTATGCCTCACAACAGCAAGCAAAGAGCCTCACTACTTTGGTCCGTCCTCTGCTGTGTCATTCTCCCGTGTTGTTAGTGCCGCTATGAATCTTCCCAAGAAAGTTGGGGGCTCTCAAGCCAGTCTTGTCAACTTCAACCACGGCAATTCAAGCTGGGAGTTGGCAACACCATTTCCCATCAGTTTCCCTTCATCGCCTCTCGGGACAACATTGTCTCAGGCTTACTTCAACAACATCCATCCTCAATACCCTTTTTTGCATCGACCAACATTTCGGTTCTGGGAAGAACTATGCTTCAAGGCGGATAGCACTGGCAACCTTTCACTTGCTGGTGATATCGCCCAGTTCTTCGTTTGGATGGTATACGCAATTGCCTCCCTAGCCCTTGGCCCTACCCATTACGATACAGCGGAGTCCTACTACAATATGGCGCTCGCGCACCAACCTTCAGTTCTAGAGCTTGACGGCATTGAGTCAATACAAAGCCTGCTTTGCTGTGCCGTCTATTCTATCAGATCCCCTGCTGGGGGAAGTTTATGGTAGGTGCCAAGAGTCAGCCCGTTGCCCATCAGTGGCACATGCAATTGAGGGATCACCCAGGTGCTAACCATCTCAGGAAACTCTCTGGACTGGCAATTCGATATAGCATCGAACTGGGCTACCATAGAAGCGCGTCTACCTATCGCAAAAACTCGAATCCCCTGATTGCTGAGATGTCCAATCGATGCTTTTGGGTGGCGTACGATATCGACCGCGTCGCATCTTTTATTCTTGGCCGGCCAGTTGGCATCCCCGATGATTGCATCGACGCTGAGGTAGGCGCTTGGCCACACCCAGATTCTTGCCTACTAACTGGCATCTCTGCAGCTCCCTTTGGATATCAATGATGAACATATCAACGCTTTGGGTCTGCTTCAGAACCCTCGGTCCTCTCTAGATGAGCCACCAACCAATATGACAGGGGCTATTCATGTTATCAAACTACGTCGACTCTGGTCAAAAATTGGCAACAGTATCTATCCAGCCATTACGAAATGTTCTCCGAGCCAAGAAGTTGCAAAGAAGCCCTTAATCGATCAACTTGCTAAGGAGCTCGAGAGTTGGCATGCCGAAATCCCGCAGCCACCTGAGACGGCTGGCCTCGATCCATTGTCCGTATTTGCATCCCGGGAGTGGTTCAAGCTAGCTTATGACCACTCAGTCCTCTTACTATACCGATACTGGATCACGCACAAGCCACCTCCTGGGGAAGAGGAATCTGTTGAGCATGCGCTTGAGACGTGCTCGCAGAAGGCGAAGGAAATATGTCTTCTCTACCGACGACTGTTTCAGTACCAATCCATGCAGTTTACCTGGGGTTCACTGCACATTCTCTTCCTTGGCGGTCTCACGTATCTGTACTGTATCTGGAAATCGGTCAGAGTGAGGCAAGCGGCCAAGAAGATGGACGTCATCAACACCTGCATGGCCTGCAATACAGCACTTGTGATTATAGCCGAACGCTGGAGCAAAGCTACACCGTACCGGGATATATTTGAAGTACTTTCTGAGAAAACCATCGGCCTAGTCTGCGGAGACGAATGGAGGCCGCAAGGTGGCAGCTCTTCTGTGCTACTTCCTTCGCACTCGGGGGCGGTAGACTCACAACCTTTGGAGGACTGGATTATGGAACTTGGCGCCAGCGATATGCCGACTGAGTCTGAGTGGTTTGTGCAACAACTACTTCAAGGGATGCGGAACACACAAACGGACATCACAGCCGAAGCACCTCCGACATGTTTAGATATGTGATATTACACAACGCCATTAGGAAAATGATTTTATTCAGTTTTACGAGTATGGTTTAATCAATATAGCTGTTAATACCTGTTGAGCCCATATCTTCTTCGTTTTTGTCACATCCTCCATCCTGAACCCAGACCGCACTTCTCGATGCTTTCACACTGAGACTTGAGGTACAGGTCGTCAGCACTCAGTAGAGCGCCACCGAGAGCCTTTTCGTAGCCTTCCTGATCTGGTCTCCCCATCTCATAGAAGGAAGACCTGTTGCTTGACGTCAAGTTTGATTGAAAAATACCAGCAGCGGAGAAGGGAAGAAAATCCTCATAGGTGATTGGTTCGGCTTCCAAGAAACCTTGAGAGACAAGATCTTCCAGTGAGGACATCTTGGACGAATCTTTTGAAAAAGGTTTCCCAGTACGTCGGTATGTGCAGTAGACCAACCCCCGTCTCCTGAGCTCAGTCCAGGTGTCTGGATATTCCCGAAACACCTCACCTAGGATCTCATCCATCAATGCTGGCCTTTTGTCGCCAGAAAGAGCCTGGAACTTGTCCATAGCCTTCTCCAACAAGACGTCATATAACTTCCTACCGGCAGGCGTAACGGCAGCTCCCCGTTCCTCGATCTCTCCAAATCGAGCTCTGTGTGTTCCTTCAACAAGGATACCCTCCGAGTTCCGGAACTTGATTCGTTCTTCGAGAGCCAGAAAGCTTGTTTGGCGAAGCAAGATGGGACACTTGCGAGGTGGAGGGCCCTCGATGCGGTTTTTGACTTTGAGACCCTCGACCTTCATCCTCTCCTGGCTAGCCACGATATCCAGCGTTCTCGGAGTCAGATGATTGATGTGGGAGCTCTTGAATGAGGCAATGTCTGCCAAGATTAGATGTTCAGCAGCAAGTGTCTTATACTCGTCCTCAGTCGCCGATGCTTCAGGCCTCCAGCTGAACATCTTCATCGCTTCAAGTATGAATTCCTCGGCTTGTGAAGCAGTGAGACGGTTATTCTGGGCCTCAGCCGTACTAATGAGGCCAAGAAGTCTGGAACTGAAGATGTTGCGTCTAGCCAAGAGCTTGGTGGCCAAGTCCCGGGCCGCTTTATCAGAAAGCAACTCTGGCCGGAGTAGAGTCGTGAAAACACGAAAAGGGTTCTTGTTGAGAGACGCGAGATCAATGGGCCGGAAGCAAGTGGCGTGCATTGGGAGTCCAGCGATGGAGAGATCGTAGTAGCCCACGGTTTTGAGACCGATGACCGTGAAGATTCGGGAAACGGTCCTTAATTCATATGGGGTTCCCAGTCGTATCGCACCATGTCGCTCCAGATCAAGTCTTTGAGGGACAGCACTTTTACCGATGCTTGTCTGATCTTGTAACTGGGATTTTGCAGAGAGAACCTCCTTGTTGATAGACTGTACAATACGGATGAGGTCTCCATACAAGGGAACTTCGTTTCTGTACATCGCGGACATGGCGACGGTGAAGGCTGTCCGAACATCATCGGGGTCCATGAATGGTTCAACTGAGCTATAGGGAGTGCCCCTAGGGGTAGTTGATCCCATCGTGAGAGTCGACATCTTGATGAGTCCAAGAATTGTAAAGTGTTGAAAAAACACTAAGTGGTAGCTAGAGTGAACCCAAGAAGATGACAAGAAGTAGCTGGTACTGAAGTCCAACTCACAAGATCTGTATCTTATTCTCATCATTATCGACAGCCGCGATTATATCACAAACATCATCGGGTGTTACCGAATGAACTGGCTCTCAAGTCCACACCTGGGGTGTCTGAAGGATCGGCTCGTTCTGGCCAATCACGGGGGTTACCGAGTCCCCGCGAACAACACCAACTATTTACATGCTTCAAGTCATTACCAGGCCAGGATCTTAAGATTATTCAAGCATCACGATCAAGTATCAGTTTTAGCATCAAGTCCTTTCTACTTTCCGCAGCAACTTCACAATGTCATCCACCGCTACAGTCACAGTTACGGCCCCTTCTTCCTTGAATGTGGCAAGCGGCAAGGATGGTAAGCCGATGAGACTCCACCAGATCCCCCAGTTTCGGACTAAGGAGGAGACGAGGCGTTGGCAGCTGGGACAGATGGCTGGTGCATTCCGAGTCTTTGCCAAGCTCGGATTTGCGGACGGAGGAAGCGGTCACATCAGCCTAAGAGGTGAGTCACTCTCGTACCCGTCGGTCTCTACCGAGGTGGTTTAGGTCTAATACCTTTTACCATTTGTTCAGACCCCGTTCGGCCAGATACCTTTTGGATCAATCCATATGGAGTCCATTTTGGCCTTCTAACCGTCTCTGATATGGTCCACATCGATGAGGACGGCAACCGGATTGGTGGTGGAGAGAAGCCCGTTAACACAGCGGGCTTCATTATTCATGCCGCCATCCACAAGCGACGTCCAGACATCAATGCCGCCTGTCATCTCCATAGCCCATATGGCCGAGCCTGGTCAACTTTCGGAAAGCCCATTGACATGCTCAACCAGGATTCATGCATGTTTTACAAAGATCTTGCGGTTTATGGCAGCTTCGGCGGCGTGGTCTTTGCGAAGGAGGAGGGTGGCCGCATCGCTGATGCACTCGGTACCTCTAAGAACATCATCCTACAAAACCATGGCTTGTTAACGGCGGGCGGTACCATTGGCGAGGCGGCAGCATTTTTTATTGCCTTGGAGAGAGCCTGCCAGACTCAATTTCTCGTTGAGGCTGCTATGGCTCCTAATGGCACCCAGCTGAGGAAGTCTCTGGTCAGTGACGAAGAGGCACAATATACGAAGGATGGCACTGGAACTCCTGAAGTGATGTATATGCAGTTCGAGCCGGAGTATCAGTTGATCTTGAAAGAGACCAGGGGGGACTTTCTTGAATAAGGAAGCTACAGAACGGAGGGTTACAACGGTACCAACAAACACTACGTAGTGCTAGACGAGTTCGGTTCAGTAGGGATTTATTGATATTTGGTATTCTTCGCCATCAAATTTACTTGCATATCGATTTCAGTTGCCGATAAGTGAAATGTAAGGGACATGTAGCTCTTGTGCCTCAGCATACACTTTCAATGGCAACCCTTCAAAGAGATTAAGTGCTCATTCGAACAGAGACACCACTACATCTCTCTAGGTATCTAACACCGAAGGCCAACCTACAGTCTTTAGGCGCAATATAAAAAGTTACAATTGAACCCTTCTTGATTACACTTGAAGTGAATACAGAACTGTAGTCTCAATATTTTAGTGTATGTATTTGCCTTGAAGGGATGAATTGTATATAATATGGGGGAATCGGATCTGCTTGTGTAGGGCAAGTCCTCACATGGCTCCTCTACATTGAACAACCATAAGCAGAAGAAAAGTGTGCAACACCTGTCCGTCGGTGACTGAGTCTTAGCCGAGCCCCTGTAAGTGCTTGAAAATGTAAGGCGCAAACTAATGTTCAAGCACTACGGGAAAGGCCACTGTGTTAGCATTGAGATATTATTCCATGATGTGTTGGAAATATGTTCTTTATTATAGTTGAAGTCGGGATAACCGATGACCAAGATCGTTCAAGCACTACGGGAGTAACGGGCGTTCTGTGCCTCCAACTGCTTTCTGTTCGATTTGCTACGAGTACCTAGCGCTTCTAGTCATGTAGTTGTTCCATCAATGCAGTGGAAAATGGCCGCTATGCATCATCATGTCGAAACTATAGCAACGAAGGTCTCTTTGAGGTTTGCCCATGAATGGACCCTGTCAGAACAACGTTTTGCAAAGCCCTCGGTCCTTTCCTCCCTTCCATGAGAACGTTGATCGGCTCCTTGTCTCCTTGGCTCCTCCACCTCCATGCCTTGACAGCTGGACGGTCGGTTTTCACCTCCTCTATAATATCCACCACCCAGTTCCCGATATTGGGTAGGAACTTGAAGGCATGACCACTGCCTCCTGTGGCGACCATGAGGCCTGGCTGATCCGGTACACGGTCAATGACGAAGTGGTTGTCAAAGGTATCAGTATACCAACATGCCCTTGTGAAAGCAACATCGCCAACTTCCTCCAGGACTTCCGGCATATGCTCCGAGACAAAGGAGGCAATGGTGTCCATAGCTTGTTTCGGAATCTGAGTAAGCTTTTGCCCGTTGGTCCACCTCGTTACGGGGACGCTGCGCTCCTTTCCATCTGGTTGGATTTGGGGATTGGTGTACTTAGTACCACGGTATCCGATCTTGAAGTGACCCTCAGAGTCAAGGGCGAAGCCGTAAAGACCGCCTTTGGCACCATCTCTCATCTTGTACATCCAGATAGGGAAGTTGCTTGCAGAGAGTCGTTCAAACAGTGGAGATGTTTTTGGAATCTTGAAAACGGCCACAGAACCTGCTGTGGCTTCACACAGTCCATCAAGCTCGGGGACAAGGACCGGCGTATAGGCGCCACAAGCCATGATGGTGAGTTTTGCATCATGAACTTGATTGTCCTTGGTTCGAACACCGATCACTCTACCACCTTTCCGAATGAGAGATTCGAAAGTCCCCGACTGAACACCAAAGATGAACTCGACTCCAAGGCGTCTTGCCTTGTGAAGAGCAAGACGACAAGCCTTGTCGGCTGCAACATGGCCGCCGCTCGTATCAAGAATGCCTACCATGACTTTCCCACGAGCCTTGGACCTGAACTGGTCAGTGTCGAAGCCCAATTGCCTGGCGATCTCAATATCGTGAGGGTTATTGGTAACGAGGGGTGTTGCAAGTCCCAGCTTCTTAGCACTCTCAATCGTAGCCTGTTCAAATGGTGGCAAGACATCTCCTTCGTTGAAGGAAATAGCTCCGTTGTTGAAAAAGACTTTGTCGAATGGGCTCATGCCAGGAGGCACTTCCCCGTTGGCCAGATCAAGATTCCATTGGTTCCACAACTTGATTGCCTCAATCGAGAGTTCTTGATACTCAGTCTGAGTTCCATAAGCTGATCGAATAATTTTGTTCAAATCTTTTTTTTTTTGTCTCATTAGTTCCTGATTCATATTTGATCAATAGTGCATATTGAGGCTGGGAGCTCACCGGCTGACGGAGCATCACAACCCTTCGCATACGAGTAAAGCCCTTGATCATAATCTTGTTTATCGAGAACCGTTACCTGGTCGTAGCCACGCCTGGCAAGGTGTAGTGCAGTGCTCAGACCGAAGATTCCTGCGCCAACAATGACAATTGGATCGTCTTTTCTCAAAGCTGACATGGTCGGTCTCTTGGTGGATAGTGTTGATGATTTTTCTAGACAAGTGATGTGATATTGAATTTTATCGGCTTAGAACTCGACGATATTGAGCCAATACGTTATCACGCCGGGAATTTGCGAGTCAGCGAGAATCATTTTATCAGCCTAAAGATGATGATAACAATGATAGCAGTGATAAGAAGACGCTAGAGAGCGCTAACACCTAATTGAGTCTAACCGAAGCGGGGAGCCCAGCAACTCGGGTTCCCCCGATATCAATTGTTCTCGTGATGATTCCACCCATACGCCAGTTCGGGAGAATCCAGAATTCGCTTTGCCGGTTCACGAGGTCATCCTGCGGGGGAAGAGATAAGCATCTGGGGTAAACGAATGCAGCTCATGCTTGGCACGACTAGCTTGTGGCTCCTCCGAGGTTGAGTAGGCGAAGCGAGGCTTTGTGGGTGGTGATATATTCCTGCACTGAGCCCTCCGAGAAACTTCTGACAACGGACAAGATCATCACTCCCTAATTTGTCCTGACAACTGAACCAGCTTTCACATACTACCCGAGACGGTAACCTCTCATCACCGACTCCATCATGGGCTTCAGCAAAGTCTTCACTGAGTCGTCTTTGGCGACTCATGTCAAGAGTATTCGCAACTCGCCACGTGAAGTCATCTTCAACCGACGTCTTCTCCTTTCGTCAGCACTTTATGCCATGTCAGGCCTGTGCATCAGTAAGTCTCTCCCATTTCCCTTGAAACCCCACAGTACCTAACTCTCCAAAGCTTGGGACCAGGGCTCCAGTTCTGTCGTGCCCTCTCTCCCAGGTTTCTCAAAGACGTTTGGCATCACCTCTGCCACCAACCCCAAAGAGGTGGCCAACTTCATTTCTTTCGTTTATCTTACTGCCGGAGTTGGTTCAGGCTTGTCATTCTTTATCAATGACCGCATCGGACGACTCTGGTCCTTGAGATTATACTTCATCATCTGGATCGTCGGCCAACTGGTTGCCACCTTCTCTTATGGCAACATGGGCGCTCTATACACTGCTCGATTCATCTCTGGTCTTGGTATTGGTCCTCTAACTGTTACTGGCCCCATGTCAATCGTCGAGATCGCACCTACCGAGATCCGCGGCCTTCTGACTGTGTGGTTCAGTGTTGTCATGCTGCTCAGCTTGACCGTAAGCACATTGACAGTGTATGCTTGCTTCTTGCATGTTGCACCTTCACACTTGCAGTACCAGATAGTTTGGTTCGTACCGACTATCATCTGCGCTATAGTGATCGCTGCAAGCTTCTTTGCCTACGAGTCTCCCCGTTGGCTGATGCTAGTCGGTCGCAAAGAAGATGCTGTCAAAACTCTTGTCGCGCTTCGCGGACTGCCCGCAGAGCACCCTCGAGTTGCTGGAGAAATCGCCGACATTGAAGAGCAGATCCAAGATGAAAAGGCCAAGTATGGCGGCAGCGGCGGCCTCAAGGATGTTCTGAAGGAGACTTTCATGGTTCCCGCCAATCTTCGTCGCGTCCAACAGTCTCTCATCTCATACGCTCTCGCACAGCTCTCTGGCGCAAACTCGGTCACTAGTTATCTCGTGCCGATTCTGTCGCTTATGGGTATCAGCAATGCCAATGGGAATGGTCTCTTCTTGTCGAGCATGTATTCTCTCTCCAAGTTCTTCTATACCCTCATCGCCTCATTTTTCTTCATTGATGCCCTGGGTCGCCGCAAATCGCTCTTCATCGGAATCATAATTCAACTAATCTCGGACATCTACCTCGGTGCTTACATCAAGAGTCACCAGTTGGGCTCTGTTGCCCCCGGTTCATCTGAAGCTGCGATTGCAGCCATCTTTATCCATGGTTTTGGATACGCAGTTGGTATGGTTCAAAGGCACCACAGCCTCATTTTGTTAAGTAACTAACAACCCAACTCTAGGCCTCCTTGTTCTCCCGTACGTCTTTGGTGCTGAACTGTGGCCCAACAGCATTCGGTCCTTTGGCTCGGCTCTTTCTCAAGCCTTCCATTGGCTTTTCTACTTCGGAATCAACCGCGCAACTCCATCCATACTCAGCAGCATGAACAATTGGGGGGCCTTCATATTCTTTGCTGGGTGGTGCTTTGTGTCGCTCATTTATGTCTTTTTGGCCGTTCCGGAGACCGCAGGCCTCCCCCTGGAGCATATTGATGCCCTGTTCGAGTGCCCTTGGTGGCAGATTCGCAGCAAGGCCAAGACTATGAGGATCGACCCCATCTCCGGTCGTGGAATCGATGAAGACATCGAAGAGTGAGTTGCTCCGGCTCTTAATAGAATTGTGTCTGACTTTGTGTTTCCCCAGTACCAAGCGCGATGATGGACAAGACAAGAAATTGACGTCCAAGGGTCGACAGGTGGAGGTCTAAGGTATAGCTTTGTGTTGAATCTATAGATCAGTAAGACAGCAACGAAGATGCAGCCTTGATTTAGTTGTAGCCTCAATTTCCTGACTAACCCGTTTATGCAAAACCCAAAGTGTCACATGTAGAGAATCCAAGTGTCGGACTGAGACGCCATCAAAGCCTTGTTCAGCAATGCACAGAGAGAAACACAGTGGCCATCGTTGACTACAATATTTATCCGGATCGCACACATTAATCGACAGTGTGCTCTCTTTGCAGAACTTCTTTGGGGTTATTGATCAACAACCTGTCCGGATCAGGCCACCAGCCATAACACCATTGTGCTTTTCGATAAAGCTGAAGCCCGACACTTGATGGAATAACTGAGCCAGAACACCGTCTTCACAACTCAAAATGGTATAACTATTCATACATGACCCTATGAAGCAAATCGCGTATAAGTTTGATCCTGATACAAGGCCTTGTATAGTCGCATCAGACAAAATCCCAACCTAGGAAAGACAACTCTTTTTCGTGTATTCATTTATCCTTTCTATCTAGTTAAATCTTTGAACTACCCTTCAGCTGGTCAAGGTTAACTGGGCTATTCGCCTTCCCAGTCTCAAAGTAGGCCCTAATGTTCTCAAAACATTCCCTCTCAGCCTTTTGGAAAGCGACGTCAGTCAAACCACCAAGATGCGGCTGTACAATAACATTGTCTTGCTCAAAGAACCAAGGGTCAACATTGGGCTCATTGACAAGCACATCGAGACCAGCCCTAGCAACCTTTCCACTCTTGAGGGCAACTTTGAGAGCGGCCTCGTCCACGACGGCCCCACGAGCAGTGTTAATCAGGAACGCCCCATCTTTCATCGCTGCAAACTCATTTGTGCTAATGAGATTGGTTGTCTTTTCATTCAATGGGCAGTTGAGTGAGACGACGTCGGACTGTGAGAGAAGCTCGTGCAGCGAATCGCAATATGTAGCGTTGTATTCTTTCTCGACGTCCTTGGGAAGCTGTCGACGGTTGTAGTATCGGATCTTCATGTTGAAGACGGCAGCCTTTTTAGCCAGGTACTGTCATTCAAACTTGGTCAACTTTACAGCTCCAGCTAATTAGACGTAGCTCATGCCAGGGAACTAACCTTTCCGATTGAACCCATACCGACGATACCCAGTGTCAAGTTGGTGGGATCTCTAGCCGGGATGAGAACACCAGTCTCTCCTCTCCATTTCCCTGATTTGGCAATTCGCTCAGCATTGGAAGTATTTCGTAGCACAGCCAAAGTCAAGAACATGGCCATATCAGCGGTAGCTTCGGCAACTGCGTCGACAGAGTTGCAGAAGATTACATTGCTCTTGCTCATCCACTCAACATCGAACTCATTATATCCTGCCGACGCCGAAGTGATAATTCGACAGTCTGGGACAAGAGCCTCAAGCAAGTCCTTGTCGAAAGGCTCGTAAGGTGGTGTTCCCATTCGGATGATGAATGCATCAATGGGACCACCTTTGCTTATAAGTTCTGGCAGCTTCTGTTGCGTCTCGGCTCGGTTGGTCGCTTCGAGGACCTCAAAGTCGAAATCTTTGCCAAAGGACTCTAGATAATCGGCGCCGGCATGTTTCGGAGTGCCAAGGCAGACGACACGCGGATTTTGAGAAAGGCGACTAGGGGACATGGTGATGGATGTGATCACTGTGTGATGCTACAGTGGGATACGATGAGAAAGATAAGAGTAACTAATAACAATGGTTTCAAGAAGGAACGCGACTGACCTTGTATACGTCCGATGTCCTTGCAAGCTTCGCATCATGATGCAGGGTAACGAACATGATGCTGATCTTGGCCTCCCCTGCTCGGAAGGTTGCGGACTCCACTTTGATTGTCATAGGGAATCTCGGCTTCCCCCGAGAGTGGCCAGCTACGGCCCACATACCCATATTACGTGATTGTTGATGATAAAGCTACTACGCCGATTCAGGAGATAACCAATGGGTCACTTCTCTCCAACAATGACAGACAACTCTATAGCACCACCACCTCTGGGCTTCCTTGCCGTGGAAGTTGACATTTTCAGACCGCCAGGAGATCCCTACAATGAAAAGACCTGGCCTTTCCCACTTATCCGCGAAAAGGTCACCGGCACCAGTGAATCTCAAATTGTCACAAGTACCGCGTACGACGATGTTTTCATTGAACGATTCGTGGCTGCTGGCCAGCGACTAGCTGATAGAGGGGCTGTGGGAATAATCACCAGTTGTGGGTTCCTTGCAATGGCACAGAAAAGGTTGTTTCTGCGACTCGCTTTCTATCCCAGACCACTAAAGACCATAACAGGTTGGCGGCGCGATTGCCGATTCCAATCGCCACGTCATCTCTCATACAAGTGCCAAGTCTTCTTGCCCTTATTCCTACAGGAAAGGTCATTGGAGTTTTGACATACGACAGTAAAAGGCTTGGAGATGCGCATCTACTTGCACTCAACATCAAACCAGAGGATGTGCGAATATGGGGAACCCCTGATGACGGTCATCTGCGAGGCATTTGCGCCAGAGGCGAAGAATATGACGCCGAAAGGCTGCAAAGAGAGCTTGTGGACCAAGCTACGGCAATGACATCTCGATACCCTGAAATTGCGGCTGTTGTCTTGGAGTGCACAAATATGCCTCCTTACGCTAACACTATTCAGCGTGCAATCAACTTGCCAGTCTACGATGTATACACCATGGGGACTTGGTTCTACTCGGGCCTCGTCCGACAGAATCCAAGCAGCTGGAAATCCGAGAGGCGAAAATTATGAGAAGAACTACTGTAATTCTAGAGGATCCAGATAGAGTAAGCCATTGGCACGATCACATGGTACGTAGCGTTAAAGGGGAGACAATGTCAATCCTGGCATTCAGGCCTTTGATGGCGGGCGATAAGAGGACAGCAGGAGCCTTATGCTACTTAGGTGAGAGCTGTCGTGTATTGTTGGAGATGTACGGCTCTGTGATGACAGGTATGTCAAACTGAGAGGGATATCCTCCGCTAGGGTAGATAGCCACATTTCTTCTGCACTCGAGGGCTCACCATCCAAATTGTTCGCAATCAAGAGACACGTGAGGACCCCTAGAAACCATCCGTGATGTCGTCACGCTCCTGACTTCCTTCAACAGCCCCGCAGGCCCGCATGCCATGACCAGAATTCTTTGACCAGAGGTCATTCCATCCACGGCCTGGGTCACGAAGTCATTGACATTGGGCCACTGGTAGTGAACCGACGCACCGTGGATGTAACTTGGTAGGTCTCCGGTCAGGCTCGATAGTTCAATAGCCGACTCGTCACCCAGAGAATCTTCCAAAACAAGGGCCCCTTCTGAGCTATCTGCTGTTCCTAGGCCCGGTCGGTTGAACAGTTTCTCAACCTTTGTCTGTCCGGTGATGTGGATCGAGGTCTTAAACCCTGGGGATTGACCATTGTCGCGCAAATGAGCTGAAAACCACTCAAGCAGGGCTAAAGGCAGTCAGTTAATCACATCAGAAAAGCCAAGATTAAAGACTAACCTGGGTTCCTCATAGACCATACCAAGGTAACGTCTCTCTTGTCAGAGCCCTCAGTGGCCTGCAAAAATCGCAGAGCACTACCGAACGCGAAGCTGCTACCGCTGCCACCCGCGAATATCACCACCTTATCGTATCGCGCGGGGTCTGGTATCTGCCCATAAGGACCCTCGACTGACGCTCTAAGGACGGCACCGGGGCTTTTCAAAGCATACTGGTGTAAGTCGCTAGTAAAGCCATCCTGGGAGGCAACAACAAACTCGAGCGGCTCTGCCCTCGCAATGGTAAACGGGTGCGTCTCAAAGCGGCGAATCCCAGGAATCCACAAAAATGCATGCTCGCCTGGATTGGCGCCGAGGAGCTTCTTGTTCAGGACAACCCTCGTGCCGCCGTTGGGAAGCGGCTGCAGCGTGGCGGTATTGTTGATGCCGTGGTAGACCAAGCGGGATGCACGCACGAGACGATCAAGGAACCACATGCCCGCCGCGACGCCCATCGCAATGACAACTCTTTCCACTGCAGTAGGATGATGAAGAGACATGAAAACCAACGAAACCACAAAGAGTACAACGTGTAGGACGTAGAAGAGCTCGTAGCGGCGACGCTGCAGGGTCAGAGCAGCCATGACGACTGTCAAAAGACTGAAGCCCGCCACGATACCAAAAATCTCTTCGCGAACTCGCAGCCGGGCTGCATTTTGCCGATCGAGAAAGACGGAGGAGTATGACGCGGCGTGTACGACGACGAGGAGGAACGTGGTTAACCCTGAAATGCGGTGGAGGATGTTTAATCGTTCGTAGGAAACCCCGGTCAGGTACCCTAGGGGTGTGTTTTTGAGACTGAAGAATACGGTCAAGACGGTATTTGCGACTGCCAACCTGTCAACATTGTTAGTGAGAGGTTCTTTTGACATAATCGAAGAAAACACGTACCAGCCCGTTCGGGCAGCGACAACGACGCATAGTGACAAGAAGCTTGTGTCAGTGTAGACAAAGATGAAGCCGATGTTGAATAGCGGCGGTTTGGCTGTGTAGATTGTGGAATGATAGATTATAAGCGCGATAAGTGACTTGCAAAGTAAACCAGCAGTTATTTTCCCCTTCTTTCGAAAATCTGGCTCGAGATAAAGAGAACAGGCTTTTATTTCACGTTAGGGTTTCCAAGGTCTCGTCGTAACGGTAGCTAGTGTGCTAGGTGAATAATTGATTCAACCCAACGAGTTGACACAGGTCGCAGCGGTGCGTCTCTAGGGTGTCTAGACGCGTAACACTCGCAATGCTCTTCCGAAATTCCGAGATAACACTCTTTCATGTGCAAAATACCAGGCCTTGAGACACTTCACGGCAAGTATAACACGTAGCTCTGGTCCCTACCCCTGAGATCCGGAGCAAACTTCGGATGAGTCCTGAAAACCCTGTTATCTCATTGGGCCCCCGGATCGCCTCGTACCTGTCCTATCTTGCGGGGGAGGTTGCACCATCTACCTATGCCTTGGCCATCATGGTTTACGCCAGCGCCACAACTAGCCTAGCCCGTGGAGGGTGCTGATGCGTCTCCTGCAGGGGTATTTGTCAACTCGGAAACAACCGAGATCTATTCCAGGAACTGTAGACATTGAGGGTTAGGAGGGTCGTAGAAGATGGACATTGCTGTTTCAGGCAGCCAGGTATAAGATGTAGCACGATATCGTCCTCCACACTACAGTCAACAGCATCCTCTAGTTTCAGACTTGACTGGACCTTACTTGGAGATCAAAATAGCCAACCATCTTTTTTCAACACTACAATAACGCCCATGTCTACTCCAGACTGGCACGATATCGTGGCACTCAAGCGAGAGCAGCGTGCCTCACTCATTCCTCAGCAATGGCTGATCAAAAAACCGCCAGGACACAGTCCTCTCAAATCCCTGCTGGACAGTGGCCTTCTGACCCCCGAGGAACTAGACCTCACCGACGACAACAAGCACGATGCTTTTAAAACGCTTAGCATCGTCGCTTCTAGGGGCATAACCGCCGAGAAGCTCGTCACTTCCTTCTGCAAGCGGGCTGCCGCAGCTGACAGCTTGACCAACTTCATCACTGAGGTCAACTTTGAGCAGGCTATCCGCCGTGCCAAGGAGCTCGACAAGTATCTGTTGGAGACCGGCCGCGTCGTCGGGCCTCTGCACGGTCTGCCTATCACAGTCAAGGACCACATGGACCTTGAGGGGCACGATTCATCTGCTGGCATCGCAGGGTATTGCTTTGATCCTGCAAAGTCAAATTCGCGCCTCGTCCAGATCATGGTCGACGCCGGCGCCGTTGTGGTAGCAAAGACCAATGTGCCCCAGACTTGCCTCGCAGCCGACACCATCAATGTCGTGTTTGGCAGGACACTAAACGCCCACGACAGCGGTTTCGGAGCCGGTGGCTCTTCCGGCGGCGAGGGTACTGCCCTTGCCATGGGTGCATCCCTCCTCGGGCTGGGCTCCGACGGCGCCGGGTCAGCTAGAATGCCAGCCATGGCTAATGGCGTGGTCGGCTACCGACCCAGCGGATATCGCCTACCCGCCGATGGCAGGTCTATCCTCGATCCCGGTATGATGGGAATCACTGAGCTCGGTCCTGTGGCGACGTTCGGCTTAATGGGCCACTCAGTTAGAGACATCCGGCTCGCGTCCAAGGTTGTCAGCGATGCCAGACCTTGGGAGCAGGACCCCTTCTTGTACCTATCGCCTTGGCTCGGCATAGTAGCGCCATCAAGACCTCTCATCGGAGTTTGGGCCCCCAATAGTCCCAATAACTATATACATCTCTTCCCTCCTGTACTACGAGGCTATCTGGCAGCTCAGGAGCGTCTACGCCAAGCTGGATATCAGCTCGTCGAGTTTACTCCACCAGACATGAGCGAGGTCTGGGATCTCTGCAAAGCTTTTATTCACGTCCAAGGCATTACTGCACTGAGAAAGGAGATTGCTAAGGAGCCTATTATGAAGATTGTGGACAAGACGGACATTCTAAAGTCTCCGTGGGCTAGCAAGAGGATCACCCTCGAGCACGTCCACCTGCTCAATCAGAAGCTCGCGCTGCTCAACATACAGATGAAAGCATCTTGGAACGCAAGCGGTCAGCCTCTCGACGCTCTGCTCTGGGTTACTGCCCCGAACCCGGCTCTTCCCATCGACGAGTGGACGGACACGACGTTCACGGCTGTGTTCAACGCTGTAGACTGGCCAGCCATCTCGCTGCCGCTGGGAATGAGGTGCGATCAAGACGTTGATGACCCGTATGTGGACTTCAAGCCATTCAGCGCCGAAGATGCGAGGCTACAGGCTCTGTATGAGCCCAGGAGGTTTCATGGGCTGCCTTTGTCAGTGCAGCTGGCAGGGCAAAGGTTTGAAGATGAGAAGCTTCTTGCTATTGCGGAGCTTATTGCGAGTGTGATTCAAGAGAAATAGTTGTAGATTAATATCATTTCTTATATTCCGCTTATACTTCCTTTTCTAAAACGACCTATTTTAATATGTACTTATCCCATTTCCCATTCATCAATTATCATCTGCCATGCCACCTGCACACTAGCCTGTTTCGTGATCGTTTCTTCCCACTCCTTCAGGCAAGAAACCCATCCGCTCACATGCCCAGCTTTCTGGCACTCTTCAGTGTTCAAACGGTTGTCTCGCGCTGTTGCGTCCAAAGTCATTGCCTTCTCTCGAATCTCTTCGGACTGAATAACAATATCTCGTTTTTCGTTCTTGCCTCTATTCAGCAACTCTGAGTGTGCCGTCACCAACTCGGTATATTGCACATTGATAGCGTCGTGAACCTTTTCCAGGTTTTGCTGCCACTCACACATCTCCTCGGAGGCGCGTATTTGTGCAATATGATCCCCTTCGGCAATTCTCCTCTCGAGTGTTTTCCGCGCATTGTTGTCAGCCATGTTCTCAAGGGAGCTTGCCAAGGCTTGCTGTATGAGGAACCGCTCCACGATGGCGGCTGTTGAGAATCCGATGTTCCCACCATCCACAAACTCGGCACCCACTGAGATAGGGACGGCGTTTTCCACCATCGTCTGGGCCACATTTTCAGCAGTATTGCCAGAGTCGAGCGCCGCAGAAACCATATCAATTTGAGCTTCAAAGCCATGGAGGAAGCCATCAGTGAACGAGCCAGGACTCGCTACAGCCGAGCTTGCCACATCCTCAACACCAGTAGGTGGATCGAACATTATACCTTGAGCCGATGCTCCCTCGACACCCATGGCTGCAAGATCGCTGAGCATGAATGACACGCCGAAGCCAATACCAGCCGTCAGCACGTTCGTAACGATGGGAATAGCACGATCGCGGAAGCCACATTGATGTGGCTTGATGCCGTATTTCTTGATGATGTTATTGATCACCTCGAGCTTTGCGCAGGCGACGTGGAGCTGACGGTAACCGACAACGGATGTGATGGTCGACATTCCCGCTGTGGGAACGCAGAGGATGGCGCCCATGCAGATCTTTGTGTAGTAGCCGTATATTTGTCGGTTCTTCAATATTTCGCGCTCTCGGATCTCATTGATTTGTTGGCTTGCAACGAGTTCTTCGAGCTTGCTCTCGTACTCGGTGCTGTCGAAGTGGATCGTGTCTGAGAATTTCATTTTGTGTCTGCTTTTCGGTCGGTATCTTCGGTATCTACAGTCACGGCTTACATTTTTATATCCCAGACATATCTCCTCCTCCTTCAAGCCCTACAGAGTGCCTTGGGCGCCCAAGATGGGTGTTCATGGTCGAATTGATGCTATGGCGCCATGGCGGAGGCTGGAGGCCTGGTGGCGCGCTACCACCTGAAGGTCAGGCTCTTGGTCGGGTCGCCTAGTTAGCTCTTCTTCGTACCAACATAGGTAGGTATGTGATGGATGTTGTATTGAGGGCTTGATTCATAAAATCATCTCAGGCCACAGTCCCTGGTAGACAAGAAAGCTCATTCACCTCCAGCGTGGCTATGTCGGCCTTCTCTAAACACTACGACGCCAAGGCATCCGTCTCAGTACACTGTACGAACCTTACAGCCACCGCCATATAAGCCAAATACTTGGCGCAACACATGCTCAAAGACAACCAGAATCCCAGAACAGGCGCGACGAACCAGCACAGCCACTGGCCGCTGGAGTAAAGTTGAGCATTAAACACGATATGCCAAGACGTGTAAACGAATCTAACAGCGAAAAAGCCGATATACTCACATTAATACCGCGTTACTCAAGATTGCATCTTTGTAAAATTCCGAACCCTCAATGAGTCGTTCACCACAATGGATATCTAAGCCCCCATCTAGCTTATCAGCCTCCCCCGCGGCCATCCGCATGAGAGCGGAGATGATCTGGAATGGAATCCCCTCATGCAGTGCCTTTGGAACTAGGTACTCGGAGAAAGTACTTCTTTTTGTCGCAGGGCTGAGACGCACAACCGTGGCTATGCAAGCACCGGAAAGAAGCGTTGACAGAGCTAAAATTCTTTAATGCTATTTAGATTCCAGCGATGACAGCTAGCGGCTACACTGCCACACTCATGTTGAACAATGGCACGCCTTTATTGGTCAGAAAAGTCCCGCTTAAGGGGCTGTGTGCTATTTGTATCCCTGCATTAGGCGATGTCCTCATTTACAAACAAGGTTCTTCCAACAGCCGTTTTTCATGCTTCAAGGCGAGCTCGGGCGCTCTGTGCGACACATGTACCACGAGACCACGATAGAGAAGTAATATACCCAAGATCAATACGTGGGCAAAAGATCGAGTTGTCACCAGATTCTTCTCCGTCGTAGCGCAGGGCGCATTGCTGGTTGTTCAGCTTGAGGTTATCACGACCTTCCCTTTCAGGCGTCAACATGGCCTTCCTAATTAGAGCTAGTTCTCCGAAGCTTCCCAAGCCATCTTTATAACCACCCGTGACTACCCTTGAGGCTGTATGTAAGGTCCAACCTGACAAGACCCTTGAAGAAGTTCTGCTTCTGGTTGGATATCGCAGCAGAATGTGAGATTATTTACATGGAAACCCACGAGTTCTAAAGTCACGACGACCTCAGGATTCCTGAAACCATTGGCTCCCCCAAAGTTTATGTGCAATTAGCGTAACATGGCAGTGCGTAAGCCCTGGCGACCTTGTTAAGTATGAATTCGATCCCCCCTTTAGCCCATATACATTAAGGGTAGGTCCATCACAGGATATAGAAGTGAAGATGAACAGGAAAAACAAAGCTCAACAGGGCAACCTAAAGTTTGGCGCTTGTCCACATCCCCATGACTCCTAACCTCCACTCTGACAGCATACTCAAAGAACCGGAGAGAACAAAGTCGGGTTCAACACGGTTGAAACAATGGTCTCAAAGTTGCTGAAGTTGAACCCAACCATGTCGTTGGTGAAAGCTTCACTAGCCCTGTATGCTGCATCGACATCGGCAGGGTCGTCGCCGATCGCGTATTGAACCAGGGCCATGACTTGTTTGTCGTTTCCTTCGGGCGTCCAAACGGCTCTGGTGGTAACATTGAACTCTTTCAATGACT
This sequence comes from Fusarium sp. AF-6, assembly GCA_003947015.1. NCBI lineage: Eukaryota > Fungi > Ascomycota > Sordariomycetes > Hypocreales > Nectriaceae > Fusarium > Fusarium sp. AF-6. The sequence goes on from NKCJ01000153.1 coordinate 32,357, forward strand.
CGATATGTTTTTTCCAAATCTCAACATATTGGTTGGTTGCTTCGACGGTGCTCAAGGTGTAGCTTCGCAGCTCTGTCGGGGGCTGTTGGCGTGCAAGAGCAGCTGGGAGAGCAGAGAGAAAGGTAAAAGGGATCTTCATGATGAGCTGCTTGGTATAGTTGAGTAGGAGGTTGTTGATGTGAGTTTTGGAGTGACAGGAAATGAGTATTGTCCTGTATGATGTCCTTATATAGTCGACAGAGATTAATATGAACAATAAGATTCGGAGTTGATAACTAAGCGGAGGTTAACCCTTGTTCAGGAGGACCGCTCGACTTTGAGTTTCAAGACAAGGTGTAGCAGAAACTAATAAAGTTAAATACGAGCTGCTCTGTAGACTGTCGGCCCCATCGGCCCCATCGGCTCCATCGGGCAGCTACTTTAAAACACGCAATCAGTAGTTCAGGGCCAGGGCAAGGGCCTGTGTCGGCGTTGAGTTTTTGCTGCGACTCTGCCCCTAGTACCCGAACAGAGCGTGTCAATATGCTCCAGAGACATGTCTGTGGTCTCAGGGGCAGCGAAGAACATGTATATGAGCGATACGAAACACCACCCTGCAAAAAAGACGAGGCTGGGCGCAGTCGTCTATAGCACACCTAGTACTAGAGTCCAAATCTTTCGGCTGTCGGACCGTCAGCAAAAGGAAAGAAGTGTTAGTACTCCCATTTTCTAAAATATAGGGCTTCAGCCCGGATGCCTCGGCCCAAGCAATGCTCGCCATACAACGCCGACCATCCACGCAACCTTGTGTCGACGCCCGTCGTGTTGCAGAGCACATGATCAGTCGACATCCGGTATTTGAACGTGGTGACGCAACACACCAACTCAGATCTCCTTCAGCTAGTTGGTTATAACTGAGCTCCAGGCCCGGTTTTCCGCATTTTCAAGTCCACTCCTTCCATCGCCATTCCAAGCGCCCTACAACTTGATCAGACTTCCCCTTAGAACCAATATATCAACGTCACCCTCATCACAAGCTCAGACTAACGTTTACTCGCCATGGGTGTGTCAGCGCGTTGGAGCCAAGCTCTACCTCGCTAATGAAGCTTCAGCTATCTCGGACAAGGGAAGATCGATCATCACCCGGTGGATTGACGGATGGTCAGCATCTGATCAGTTAGATTGGATCAAGTTGCACACCCAAGACGTGGTGTATACCGATCACGCCTTCCAAATCAGTCGAACTGGTCATGAAGGACTCAAAAGCCATACTAAAATCTGGAAAGGATCTATTCCGGACTTTGTCGTCGAGGAAGAGCACATTTGGCTTGAAGAGTCGCTACCTGGAAACAAGAGCCGACTCGTCTTCAAGACGGTGAACACGGGCATCTTTGTCAACGACCTTCCTGGAATCAAGGCAACTGGGCGGCCTTTTTGGTTCCCCGGCGTGGTTGAACTTATTGTCCGCAACGAAGATGGACTGATTGAGAAGATCGAGGAATGGTACACGTTCAGGTTTCACAGCGTGGCCTCGATCGATGAGTATGATCACAGAGATCAGTAGATTTTCACCAGCGCCGGCCTTGAATACACGCCAAGATTGGATATTTCCTCTCTAACAATTGTTCTAAATGTTCCTGAACGGCGGATGAAGATTCTTCTCTCAATTCATCTCAGTGTAGCCTTCTGTAGGGAACGTTCTTGGCTTTACAACTTTCGACGTCACCCGACTTGCACCTTCTGCTCCTAGAAAGTGCTGAAGGAAAGGTATCGGCACGGATATCTGACGACTATGGGTCTTGACTAGTTGAAAAGGGGAATTATAGCTATTCATGTTATCGTTGGTGGGATCTAGATCGTCTGGCTCAGTCATCGCATTGACTCTGAAGTATGCAATCGACCATTTCTCTTACATAAAGGTCTAATAATATGATCTGACTCTTGCCGGTGACGGCTAACTATCCTGGTAGACTTGCTGACACTTCCAAAAGAAGCCGTCAGCCACAGTAACAAAGTTGTTAACACTTGCCAGACTGAAAACCCATTGCCGAAAAAACATCAAATTGCTTTTTGTAATGGATATACTTAAGGACATGCCTGCAGCAAGCCACAACTCACTGAGAATAAGCAATGTAACCTCGCTTAATTTCAGCTCATACAATTAGAGCAACCAAGAGGGTGATGATTTCCCCGCGTTGTTGCACTTTTGCCCTCCTATTGCCCAAATTGACAAATCACCATTGAAGATGAACCGAGCGGTTCCATCACCTCAACGGTAACAATGATTGGACCATACTTTATTGAGGCCCCCTGTGTCTGGTCAGCTGAAGTGCAGCCACCGGGCCTTGTTCCTTGAAGCGGCGTCATTGTTAAAGGAAAAACCCCCGTCCCCAATTGAAATGATGTGGTTCATCCCTTCAGCTGAATCCGAGGCGCAAGCATCAATTTCGTCAAGCACTAAACCTACCACCAAACTCTACCACCCCAGATCTCTTGCCGGCTCAATATGTCAACTCCACCAGACTGGTCGGAGAGTAAGCAAGTGACTGTGGCGACAACAGCTGCACTCCCCAGTCCGGAGCTGCTTGATCGGAGGCGTAGCGACAAACACTCGACCATGGCGAATGAGCCGAAGACGCGGGCCGGGAAATCACACATAACACTCGCCCGCCCTGATTCCATTAGAACTAGGAAGGTTCTCCAGGCTTTGGAAGAAGGCAAAGAGAATCAAGCCGCCAATTTCATCGAACAACATGGCTTTGAGTGGGCTGATCATGTGGGCGGTCGGAAAGAAACTGTTTTGCATCAGGCTGTGGAGCTGGACTACGAACAAGTTGTAGTGAGCATCACCAAACGATACAAAGGAGCGGTTGACGCATGTGACCGATACGGCCGGATTCCTCTCCATTATGTCACGACCAAACCCAACGCTGCCAACATCGCTCAGGTTCTGCTCGAAGCCGGCAGCAGCGTCGACGCTCTTGACTGTCAGAATCTCACTCCTCTGCATACCCTAGTCTGGAGACCCAAGGAGGAAGAATCGAGAGGTGTGAATGAGATACACCCGACTACCGTGATGAAGCATTTGTTGGACAATGGCGCTGAGGTGAACACGAGGGACGTTTTTGGTAATCATACCCAACTCCCCCACATGATCTTAGGCACATTTACTGATTTCGTTCTTCGACAGGCGACAGCCCATTACACGATGCCGTAGGGAAAGCGGACAAGGAAATGATGAAGCTCTTGCTGGAGCACGGCGCCGATAGCGAGTGTCGCAACTTCAATGACAAGACACCACAAGATCTTGTGCGAGATCTACCCGACGAAATCGACAAGGCAATGCTCGATAGGCTTCTCCGTTCTATCAATGAATGGGATCCGAATGATGCTCGTGTCGTCCAAACCATTCCTACTGACGAACCAAAGTGCTGGGGCAAGGCCCCTGGCAATACGACCGACAAGTCAGGACGCAACGAAATTGATCATGGGAATCGGAAGGTCTGCGAAAAGTTCAACATGAACATCCGCTTCTACTACAGGGATAAACACTGCTCGCAGAGTTGGTCGGTGTCTGTCCATGATCTTCTTCACCAAAAAGGCCGGATGACGAGACTGGAGGACGAATTCGCCGAATTTGTGTTTGGGCAATTACAGGCGGATGGGCAGGTGAGTGAGGAGGCAGATGAGAAGGAGGTGAAGAAGATGGTGAAGAAGAATTGCTGGAGGTGGATCCATCTCCCTATAAACCAGGTCAATCCTCTCTTGAACGCTTTGAAACGATAGTGCTGACCCCATGAAATAGATGTCCTGGGTTACGGTTTGTGACAATATGCATCTCCGCTGGTGTCGATTCCTTCTGGACTGACAGACCGATCATAGGACCTTGTGTGGAGGCTCACTGAACCAACCATCGATACGATAGACAAGTCGACAGACCAGTCTAGCGACGACCAAGCCGAGAGGAGAAAGGAGGCATGGCAATTCCTAAGCCGAAACATAGCTCAGCGAAAGGGGGCGAATGGCGTCTTCACACGGATGCCGCATGTGAGTCTAGAGAAACAGCATAGCAGTGGCGCCGCTACTGACAGATGTACAGGCGGGAGACTTCCTGAAAAACAAGCCCCTAGATGAACAGGAGACAGAGACTGTAAGTGCATGACCACCATGACATCGAGTGACTCGGTCCGGAATCATTACTAAACACAAACCCTCTATAGACGGAGGAGATAAAAAGCTCTGCCATGAGCACAACTGGAAGCCTGTATCGAGGAGAGAGCTGGAGAAACTCGACTCAGTTCCCCAGCGATGACAAAATCTCCATCGTAGTACGTTTCCCATGAGCCGACCAATTCCGAGAAAGTTGAAGAAAAACTGAGCAACTCAGGTGCCTTACATCGATTTTGAGACTCGAGAGTACCTCCAACATCTTGCAGAGGTCAGAACTTCAGACAAATACAAGCCCCAGTCCCCTGGGTTCCGGCACAAATTTGAGCTGGAACAGATGTCGCGCCCGTACAAGCGATTGAAAGGACTTCACAGATCGCAGACGCTGGATGCGTCGTATTATGACACACTCACGGATGCGGACCTCATGGAACGCGACAAGGATCAAGTTGTCCTCAAGTGGCTTGAGAGTGCCACCGAGAGAGGGAAAAAGCGGCATGGAGATGGAAAACCCGTCAAAGGCCCTGGTGAGTGTCCCCGAGTGACCGGAGGTCGAAATGAAGTGCCTTGTTCGCGCATGCTGATGAATTGTGCACAACGCACGTACAGACGAAAAGGACCAGAATAAACCAGAGCCGCTATCCATGACGGAAGCCGATGGTTCACAGTCGACAAAGCTCAAATTCAAGAAAACAGACGCCAGTGAGGTGGACTTTGGTGAAAACATTCGAGATCCCAATAAGCAGGCGAGATTGCTCATGGTCCATCAACTTTGGCTCTGGAAGCTCGATAAAGGTAACAATATTCCTCCTACCCAGTCTTCACACCCATATTACGTCCCAGAGGTTGTTGACTTGCCACCACAGACACCATCATCACGGCTTTTCCAGATCGGTACCACCGTGGTGTCGAAGATACCCTCTTCGACACCATCCGCCAGGGTGGCATTCACTCGTACACAGACCCACATGAATTGATCGAAGACATACTTTTCGAGTCTGTGACATTTCTAGAAGAGTTTCAATACGCTGGTCTAGGTATCCATGTGCTTGACATCTTTGATAGCTCCATCGCCGAATGTGTATGTATTCCAAGAGACCAACACAACTTCCCCTTTTCCTAAAGAACCACCGCTGACAAGACATGACTCACTAGAGCCAGGAAGAGGCCAAACGTTTCGACGAGTTTAGCGAATCAATCGATCCGGACGGCGCCGTCGACAAGACATCGGACATCACCAGCGAGATCAACCTGATCAGCAAATGCAAAGACATCCGTGACGAGTTGCACCTGATTCTCCGAATCTTCGAGACGCAGCAGAACGTTGTCAAGAAGTTTTCTGATCTCTTCTGGCCAAAGAAAGTGGCTTCCAAACTGAACCAGGCTTTCATCGATGACTGCGGAGTCGGGCACTTGATTGAACGCACCAAGGCCCTCGACGGACATGCTAACCGTACACTTCAAGCTGTGCGTCACCAACCCTCTTTTCCTCCACATCCTATGAGAATCATACCTACTACTATATCAACAATGTACATTTTTACGGAGGCTAACTTGGCATGCAGCTCGACTACCTTGTTCAGATCAAGCAGGCTCAGAGTTCTCTGGATGAGGCGCAATCCGCTGGCCAACTGAACAAGGCAATCTGGATATTCACGCTGGTCACTGTCATTTTCGTAGGTTGCACCATAATTTTCCCTAAATTTAGAGGTTCCAGACTTTTGGGAAATGCTGATTTTGACCGATGGCTGTCCGATAGACCCCGCTGTCGTTCATGACGAGCCTATTCGCAATTCCCTTTACCTACCATCCTCAGAACAGCGAGGGGGAAATCAGAGTTGAAGAAGGATGGTTTACTAACCGCATGGGTGAGTGCCAGCCTGTTATCTGATCGGATGAGATTCAGGATCCAGAGGGACAGCCCTCTTTTGCGATTCACTCCATCAACTACCCACTCAACCTATCAAGCTCAGACAACTAATGTATTTCATAGCTATCGGCGAATGTGTCAGTGTGGCGGTTATTGCCCTTGCCATATTGATCAGCTTCACGGCACCCTCCCCGAAACGCGCCTTTACACGCCTCAAGTCCAGTTGGAACAACAGTGGCTGGAAAAAGATTTGGGAAAAGATTTGGCCGCTCGACACGGACTCGGATCGCAACGACACCAAGCTGCCCCAGCACGATGAAGATCAACACTGTATCAAACCTCAGCGCTGTAACCTATTCAATAGGAAGACAAGGGTGCCTAGAGGGGACGAGGACATCGCCTAGATGCCGAGGGGGTCTGTCATTTACAGTCTTGTCCAGCATTGGGTGTAGTGTCAGCATGTATTACCTATATTCTTTGTTATAGTGGCTGGTCGCTTCTTTTGGAGACGCCGGAGACGTCAGTTAGTCCACAACACGAAACCCGTGTTGAGGGGCAGGAGTTTGCCTTGGCCTGGAGAGGATTTACTGTTGACGGGTCGTGATACAAGATTGAGAATTTTTGGCCGTGTCGATTCAACTATAGGGAAACAGGGTTAAATTTCTACTGTCTGGTAGAATTGTTCCACGTGACTTTCCCTACATAGAATCAACGTCGACCTACCTAGTGTTGGACGATCTTCTGGCTCAGTTATCCCATCGAGGGCCGGGCTTCAACTATAACAAACAACGCAATTCCAATACCGCTTGCTCTTCTAGTCCGGTCTTATTCTCAACCTGAGAGTATCCCAATAATCATCCTAAAATTCGGGTGAGTTTGCGGCCGTAAAAGCTTGGCGAAGAGCAGTAATAAGTAGTTGAGGATGTGGTCCTCAAAAGCCTTGATCCTTGTGATCCAGCTCATCTTGGGGTTAAAATGACGGGGTTGAGTCAGGCCAAATGCTGGTTGTGCGATGAATGTCCAGCGTTGTATTCTGGGGTAGTAAGCACATTGTCATTAATCCCCCTTGCTGGGGAGTAGGCCCTTCTTTAAAGCACGGGGCTGGCTTCTATACATTACCATTATGTCCAAGTTTCATGTGTTTCTGTTACGGTCCACGTAAGCCAGGGGTGTTTCACCAGAGCCGAAGTAGGGCCTGACGGCACCGAAATAACACCCGTTTTTACAAGGATTCCGATCCTGGCCAAAGAACGTCCCGATTGGTCCCGAAGTTTTGATGGCGGCGATGAGGAGCGGGCCGCTTATCTCCTCCCGGAAGCCTCATAATTCTTGGTCAAATAGCCGTAGGGTATTTCCAGCCGCATGGCGGAAAAAACGGCATGGCGACGTCAGGGGCAGCGTAACAGTGACGACGTCGGATGAATCGTCCAACGTCCATCAATATCTACAGTACCTATGCATTCATACATGCCTATTGTTGCATCTTGGCAAACTGTGCTGTGCTCACAAGGCATTGCTCTCTAATATTTTGGTCATTCTAGAAATCCATGGCTTGGGGTTCTCGACGGAGTTGGATCAGGATCAGATGTTGAACTAGAATCTAGTCTTTACGGACTCACTACGCAAATTTCAACGTGACAAGAAAGGCGGTGGAAAACAATAGCGGACAATACAAATCCCGCAATTAGATGAATCATGAATCCTTCAACTACCCGAGAGTCTTCCAAGGTAAGCATACTCTGGCGCCTATATCCCCAGACCGTAAACAGCTCAATCAGGCATACCATAGAAGCATAACACAACAACGTGAACAAGCGAGGCCGATCATCTGTCAAAGCCACGTAAGTTTGACTGGAGACTGGTGATGCCATATGACGGCCGGAACCGTTGTAAAGGAGCCGGAAATAAGGAGACCGGTGAGGAAAAAAAGGCCCGTTGTTGACCTTGACAAATTTTCGGTGGGCTTTTCGGTCACTGGGCCTTTGCACGGTCACCCCAGATGACACAGGCCATGGTATTTCTGCCGAACCATGCTAAATGAATGACCCAGGAAATCTCACGACGTGATTCTCCACATATCGTGGCATGGTAATGTTTACCAGTGGCTAAATTCACCAGCAGGGTTCAGCTTCTCGGCGTGCTCGGCGTTTTCCCTCCTGTCGCGTCGGGACTTCCGAGTAAATCCACCCTGGTATCGTTTAACGGCTAAATGGACAAAATCCATTTAGCCTTTTGCCCCGATAGGATGGGGGCCTGTAGTGAGAAGTGCCGATTATGGCATGCGTTCGTGACAGGCAGGCATGAGCATGGTCACTGCTTTTCAGACCTCGAGACGAGAAGGTGCTCTGTGCAGTGCTGGCGATGGATCCATTCTAGAAAAACTGCTCAAAGCTTTGGTGATGATAAAAAGAACAGACTTGCCTCGTCAGTTGAGGGAGCAGAACATCTCATCATCTTCACTGCCTTCAACACCCTCCAGTGAAAGAAAACATGCTCGGACAAATGTAATATCTCCTTCAGCCCTATACTGGGAACTAGTGGCGACTAACTAACACTCCCCTAGTTCCATCAAGATCAATGGGGCCGATTGTGGAGCCGAGGCTCTGCTCTTGGCCTTGATCACCTCTATCGGAGGTTTTCTCTTTGGCTATGATACTGGTCAGATCTCAGGAATGCTCCTGTTTGAGGATTTCACCAACCGGTTTGCCCAAAAGCACGATGATGGTACCATCGAGTGGGTGTCCATCATCAAGTCGCTGCTGGTCTCGCTCATGAGCATTGGTTGTCTGTTTGGTGCCCTGTTGGGCTCATAGTAAGTCGAACGCCTCTTAAATGAGGCTATAGACTAACACGCCTTTCCTCTTTAGTACGGCCGACTGGTATGGTCGGAGAAAGAGCTTGAGCATTGCCGTCATCGTCTTCCTCATCGGAAACACGCTTCAAATTACGGCAATGCATTCATGGGTGCACATGACTATCGGCCGACTGGTAGCTGGCTTCGGCGTTGGTGCCCTTTCCATCGGCGTGCCAATGTTCCAGAGCGAGTGTTCTCCACGAGAGATCCGCGGCGCAGTTGTCGCCTCCTACCAGCTCATGATTAGTCTGGGCATCCTTGTTTCCAACCTTGTCAACTATGGAGTCCGAGAGATCCAGGAATCGGATGCCTCTTGGCGTGTGATTATCGGTATTGAGATGGCCTTCTCCCTTCCTCTTGGTCTTGGCATTCTCATGGCCCCAGAGTCACCCAGGTGGCTGGCAATGAGAGATGACTGGGAGGGCGCACGGCTATCTCTCGCACGACTTCGCGGCATGAAGGATGATCCGAAGAATCCACTGGTCGAGGACAATCTCAGCGAGATGAGGATGCTGTTGGAGGAGGAACGCAGAGCTGGTCAAGGTACCTGGTTAGAATGTGTCGATCCACGTAATGAGACCCCCAAGGTTGTGTACCGAACCCTTCTTGGTATGGCTGTTCAGTTCCTCCAACAATGGACTGGCGTCAACTACTTCTTTGTGAGTAACTCTTGACAACTACCCGTCTTGTATCGTCTAACGGCCATTTCAGTACTATGGAGCTACCATCTTCCAATCTGCCGGTATTGACGACCCCATCCTGGTCCAGCTGATCCTGGGCGCTGTCAACGTCGGCATGACCATCCCCGGCATCTACGTCTCGGAACGAGTGGGCCGCCGATGGCCTCTCTTCTTGGGCGCCCTGTGGCAGACAGCCTGGCTTATCGTTTTCGCTTCTGTCGGTACTGCGATCAACCCAGAAGGCAACGAGGCTGTTGGAAAGGCCATGATCGTTTCTGCCTGCATGTTTATTGCATCCTTCGCCCTCAGCTGGGGTCCACTGGGTTGGGTCGTCGTTGGAGAACTGTTCCCTCTCCGAACTCGTGCCAAGCAAGCTTCTCTTGCAACAGCGAGCAACTGGCTTGGAAACTGTAAGTGCAACGCACTAAGCTACAGGTGCAATGCTGACTCTAAATAGTCCTCATCAGTTTCCTCACTCCCTTCGCTGACGACGGCATCTCTTACTCTTTCGGATACGTCTTTGCTGGAATGAACTTTATTGCTGCCATCATTACCTGGTGCTTCCTCTACGAGTCTAAGACTCTGAGCCTGGAACACATCGACCTGATGTACAGCCTTCCGGATCTAAAGGCTTGGAAGAGTCCAGGCTGGACTCCACCAGGTTACATCACCCGTAAGGAGCGCGACGAGGCTTATTTCCGTGAGATGGGCAACAACAAGGAGACCGAGAAGGAGGTTATTCACAGCGACAGTCTTACGGAATAGACGGCTATGATTCAAGAATGGTGTGTTGAGGGTTACTCATTAAGTGATCCTTATTTCCACCAAGCGTCAAGTAGCATATCATCAGCGAAACATTCTTCCTGACTCTTGAGATTTAAGTCTCTTGAGATATTGTACATTCAAGGGGTTACTGGAGTTATACGTTGACTATCCAAGAAAGGTATCAACATTAGAGATATCCTTCCATCTTTAGTCAAATGAGACATGTCGCACGTTTGTGTCTGATCTTTTCATAAAAAAGAAAAAGCGACAATTAAAGTACAATCAAGTCGAGACAGGTGCATCTTAAATGAAGCCATCGGAGCATGGGGAATCTCGTAAGCCTTAGAGGTGCAAATGACATGTCTCCATGAAAGGGATCCAGCAGCGTACCCAACTCATGGTGTTTCTTCGGGCTACCTAAATGCCGCAAGTATATTTAAAACTACCTTTATAACTAGTCTACTCGATACTCCTCCTTTGTTCGTGGCTTTCTCTGTGTTGTTGACGTGTCTTGCTTACTACCTTTGCTTCCGCCCACGCCTGAATTATGAGGCAGTCGGCACAAAGCGTAGCAAACACCTCTGACCATGAGGCCTAGCCGAAATGATCTGATCATGAGACCTCATTGACTCCTCAGTCATGGAAGGATCAGGAACCGTTTGGTATTGAGAAAACACCTCTCTCAGAAGAAGCTTCATCTCGGCAAGGGCCAAACTAAAACTGTATGAGCAAATACAAGCACGTGGTTGTAGAGAACTCACTGTTTTCCGATACACCCCCGTCCACCATAAGAGAATGCAAAGATATGGCGCCTCATCTCCGCATCATTTTCGTTCGTCATCCACCGGTGAGGGTTGAATCGATCAGGCTCCGGGAACACATTTGCATGGTGTCGCTGAACTGAGTATGCCTGGCAACTCACGATAGTATCTTCCGGGACAAATAGGTCGTCAATGACCCTTCCGTCTTTTGGGACGACTCGTGGTAGCGACATGGGAATGGCGGGAAAGCAGCGCAGGCCTTCTTGTACAATCGAGTCAAGAACAGGCAGTTTGTCAAACGCCATATCAGGGTTTCCCATCAGTTCTCTTCGTAGCTCATCCTGAAACTGAGCTGAATGAGGCTGGGATAGTTCCCAGATCAAGAAGCACAGAACATCGCCTGTAGTGTCAATACCAGCAACCATATGATCAAGACATTCCGAAGCGATGTCGCCTTCGGCTAATTCGTCACCAAGCTTGCTTCGGAGGCGGCTCAGAAGTGTAAAATCTTCCGGATCATCTAGTTTGCTCCGTTTAGTGACAAAGTTATCGGCCAGGGGCGTAGCTCGAGGTTCAAAGAAGCAATCAAGAATCTTGGATGAATACTTGTATAGAGTTGGCGCATACAGCATGAAGAGACGGCCTATAATCATCAGATTACCCTCTTTTGCAGAGCGAATGGTGAACTTACTGCGAAGACTATCATCGGCGTTGACTTGATCCATCATCTCTCGGTCGCCAGGGTTTCCCAGACAATCAGTACCGTACGGCTGGAATAGATGATGGGTAACACCATCACAGGCGAACGCGTGAAGTTTGATCTGGTTCAAGTTAGTGATAATCAAAGATTAATCAGCGAATAACGTACGTATACATCGACATTGCTTCCAGTTGATTCGCCACACTGTCTTGCAAATTCTCGTGCGCGATTCTCAATTCCATTGAGAGAGGCCGGCTTGAGAACATTGCTGTTTGCATACCTGTCGGCCAGGAGACGCTTTCGCTTTGCATGCTATTAACTGTGAGTTATAGGCGTAAAGGTTGGTTGGGTTCAGAGGACTAGCAGTGGTTTTATCAAGTGTAGAGAACAAAGTTCTTTGAAGTATTAGCACAAAGTAATACGCGGCATCATTCCACTACCTACCTGCGCCCGAACACCGTGAAGAGATCATAAAAGGTAGATTTGTCGTAGCCACTTCCCTTGGAGCCATAAATCTCCTTGACAGCTTCGTAGGATGAGAAAGACACTTCATTGGGCGTAATACGAACGACAGGTCCGTATTTCAGATGAAGAGAATGGATGTACAGGGTCCGATTGGCGTTGAACTCGTTCCATCTCAACATGAACGGCGTGAAGCGGGAGAGGAGTGGACCGGGGGCTGCCCATAATGGCGATGAGATGCATTTCCAGATATAGAAGAAGGCACATGCCGTAATGGCAATTGAGAGAGCAGGGATTGACAATAAGAACATAGTTGCGCAACCGGATCCTAAGGATATAGAAGAGTCTGAGTCTGCATCTTTGTTAAACTCGACATTGGCCGCGCCTTATATATTTAGCATTCTCTCAAGTTTTCACACAACCTGTGAGGAGTCAACTCTCTCATCTCCAGATAACTTCCCGTTTAGGTATAGATCTGGAGATCGACCTAGCAGCCTTCTGTTGGGTCATCTACTCTGGCCTGATTGGCGGGCGATGAGACCCGTGATGGATAACGTCGGACCTCGGGATTGTCAATTTGACAGAATTTTCTTTACGTAACTCTTGGGCATGATATCTGGCAGTTGACTCTCGGCGTGATAGGTTATCGGTCGTCTTGTCAATAATGATACCAGACTTTGTTCTGTTCAAGTGAAGAGTCGATTGAGACATTGACTCCTGGCCGTAGTCGCTCAGTAAGACGCCCTTTACGCAGTCAACCACGCCCCGGCTATTCCTCTAGCGCAAAACTTGGAGGCGACCTTAGGGTAGTAATACCGGCTGTCCTGATAGTTCCCAACTCCGAGCCAAATCCCGCCAGTCCCGCTCACCAGATGCCCAGAATACCTGCAAGAACTGTGCTGCGTCCCGGAAGTTCCTGAATCGCATTATCCGGCATATCCGACTGTACAAGTCTGAGATGATTCCTTGCCTGACGGCATCCCCATAGCTCTCCACTCCAGCGATAAACAGCGACCATGGAAGGCAATGCAGCCACTCGTCGATGGCGCCCATTGCTGCAACTTGATCGAATAGACCATCAATCAACTCTTTCCGTTGCTCGTCGATGCATATCTCTAGACATCTTGCAGAGTACAGCAGAGCGGCGTAGTAGTGTATGTTCACAACACAGATAAAGTCGCGACGTCGGGAAGCAGGCTGTAAAGTGAGACGACCCGCTGTCATAAGTGTCTCTCCCCGAGCAATCTCAAACTGCGTCCGAAGGTGACTGAACGTCAATCCCAGCCAGGTCAGTCGAGCCGGTGAAGGTTTTAACTGACGAGATAAGAGCGTAACGTCGTGTAAGTACCTCATGTAAGTCGAGAATAGTATCGAGTCGTCTACCGTGTGTGGTAGAATCACTTGCTGCATAGAAGATAGGTCGAATGATGTGGTGCAAGCAAAGGTGTCATGCACGGATAACTGATTCCTCAAAAAGTTGAGCAACAAGCTCTCACTACGACCTGTAGTCTCGAAAGTATTAACAAGCGACCTCGCAGCTCGTCGATGAAAATCAGCTGCCGCAGAACCAGAGTCTGCCATTTCATAGCATGAAAGCAAGAGCATTGCCGCCAAGACCCATTCAACAGCCCGTTCGTCCAGTTGGTTACCAAGCTCACGTCCACTCATGACATGAGTGGTAATGTTCTTGACGTAGGCAGATATCATGCTGATGGCTTCATTTCGGGCCTTTTCGGAAAAGCTGTCATCTTCAAGTGAGATGGAGGCATGTTGAGAGGAGACGGCAGCCATGGCTAACCCGACGACGGGATGTCTGTATGCCATTGGGGTGACATAGCGCCGATAAGGATTTTCATCCGAGTCGACCCAGACCATCAAGCGCGCTATTTGCTTATCCCAGTGATCGATGAGCTTATGTAGCGTCTTCTTGCTGATCGATTGAAACGAGGATGCGTTGGTCCAGATTTCGTCACCAGTCGTAGTTGAAGATCCAGCTTCATCAACAATCTTCTCCTCGGCCTGGGCTAGACGGCCACGGATAGCAGCGCCGCCAGCCCATCGTAGCCGTTGACCGTATCCCGGGCAGACCAAACCCTTTTTCGTGCATTTAAGACAGCTCGGCAATGCGCGATCACAAAGGATACGTCGTCTTTCGCATGCGTAGCAGCCTGACATTGTAAGTTTCTCATCTAAACTGTAGTAGACCTCGGGGTGTCATTACAAACCTTGGTTAAGCGGCGGCCGCTGTCTCTTCATCTTGCGGTGCTGGCAGACTGGCTGTTACTCGACTTTTGTTAGGTATGATAAAGAATGAAGGAAGGGTTGCCCCAAAGCGGGGAATTGCTGGCCGAAGACGGCCAAGCATTAGCGCGCTGAGCAAAGTTAGCCCGGCTGTTGCATCCAGCGAGACCAGAATTCCGCCACACTGTACAGTAGACACTTCATTGTTCTTCTCTAACTCAATCGATGTCGCTAAAGATTGCCAAGTTGATCACATTATGTTGGATACTCACTAGGTCTAAGGCGAAGTCTCGTCTATTATCATAAACCTCCTTAAGTGCTGTTATGGGATAAAAATCGGTAATAACAAGGAAGTATTTCCCATAAATTTCGCATTGAATAACCGCTAATTCTTTTGAGCGTGTTTACGACCCTCGGCAACGACTTTATCAAAGTCATACTCAGACCACCGTAATTCGGGCGCTAGTCCTGCGAATTTCCATTGGCCATCGATCTTCTTGTACCAATGTTTGTTGTAACTGTGAGCGTGACCCTTGACCAAAACCTTTGAAAGTGTCGTATCCTCGTAAATCTGATGAGGCACTCGTAACTGATGGTGACCGATGATTTCCGTGTCTGAAACTCGTTGGTAGCGACTCGCCCCTATGAAGTGCTGGGTTTTGAGAGTTGAGCTGCCTAGCATCGCGGGATTTGAAATCATGTTGACGAACTCTTCAGCCGCCATATTCTCCCAAATCTTGTTTAGGAATGATCGATAGTCTATCTGTAAGGAGCTGCATTAGTATGGATGCGGTGAAGATAGGGTAGGAGGTTAAGTAGCTGACTCTCAACTCTGGGGCAACGATCTTGCGCAATCTTGCCCAGTCTTTAGTGTCATAGCTATCAGCCCATTCATAAAGGGCAGCTTCAACCCCCTGGAACTCTATGTTGATCACTATTTAGCATGATTGACTATAGGGTTAGGGTTAGGGTTACCTGCCTTCAAAAGTGATTTTCTCTGACATTCTAACTTGGCTTGAACAGAAACTTAGAGGGTATTTCTAAGCTGTTGATTAAATTTTATGGACTTCAATACTTTTGACCCTTCATGTTTGATTGTTTAAAAAGGATGGAAGCTGTCTTGTTTGGTATGTGGAGCCGACGATGCCAAACTGGCCTGGCCACATCCCGCTACACTTGACCGTAACGTCCGTGCTAGACTGGCAGTCCACAGATGAACATTTTAGATCAATCAGAAACCTTAATTCAGCGAGTGGATTGGTTCAACAGCATCATCGGAGAGATGTTCCTGTGGGATGTGGAGGACAGATTCCGGGGATTCCGGGGTTCAACCCCCTGGCCCCCCACAAACGCGATGAGAGCATGGTACATCTCGTCAGCTGTCAATAGCCTATCTATCTCAAACCTTATCCAGACTGTCAATAACTTGTGGCGTCACTGTCAGAGATCACTAGCCGCAGTGAATGCCGGCTCGGGCTGGTGGGTGCGTGGAGCCGCAAATGTCCACTTCCCGAGTCTCGACTTGAAGGTCGACGCTATGTGCTCTCGAATTTATACATCTAGAGGGCTCCGTGTAGGGGAAGCTCTCGAATTGTCTCTAAATCGCTCTAACAACTTGACTGCAACAGATATTATTACTTCACACGAAATCGAGACGAACTTTTCTATAAAATAGCGTCTTTATTACTCAGAGTTATATCTCAAGATTCTCCACGCGATAGGCCTTCACCTAATCCTTGAACTCCATCAAATTTGAAAGACAGGCTAGAAAGCTAGTAGTGTATTATATCCTCCACGGGTATCGTATGTTATTGTACTCAAACACATCAACTTAAATTACAGAGATACAAGGAAGCCAGCAACACCCATCGCGACCGCACAGACGGCAGTCAAACCTGCACCACGAGCGCCAGCCGCATTGTCGCTATCGCCTGACGATCCAGATCCAGATCCTGACCCTGCAGTAGCCTCAATCGACGCGATGATAGGCTCGAGAGGAACCGTCTTTGTCTGGTTGGCGGAAGTGAAGAAGACAGTACCGGGAGTAGAGCAAGAGTCGAGGGCGTTGCCACCTGTCTCGAGGTTACACTCCTCGATAATCTCCTGGGCGTCATCCTCCTTCTCAATCGCCCACTCGGCGAGCTCAGTCAGATACTCAATCAGAGCATCCGACAAAGAGGATGGGACGACGAGGGTGCAAGGGTCGGTTGGGGTAGTGGCCGCGATGGCCCATGACTCGAGCTCAGGGTCTGCAGTGGGTATGCTTCTGAGTAAGGAGATGGCAGAGCTGCTGCATTCATCTGCGTCGGCGCGGCGGAAGAGGACGTCGAGAGAGCGCTTGTTGGGGGTGACGTGGAGGATCTGGCCGTTGTAGACGTGGAGGGTCTCAACCATGTGGATGACCTCGACGTGCTGGACTTCTTCGGCGGCAGCTGTAGCGGCCACGGCGGCCAGGATGGCCAGGTTCTTGGTCTGCATTTTGAAAGGGGTGTATTGAGTTTATTGACAAGATGTCCTTGGAAAAGGTCTTGTTCACAAAAAGGGTTTGTTAACGCAGATAGAGTGAAGAGTTTCTGGAAAGGAAGAATCGTCAATTGACGGGATGCAAGGCTATTTAAGTATTCCTACCAACATCCCAATTGTCATTCAGCCTGCTTGGCAATCCTTCTTGGCAGTAGTAGTACAGAAGGATTCGCACAAGGCTTGGCTTGTTAGCCTGGTCGAACATTGTCGAATAGCGACCAACGCAGGTCTTCTTGGCAACGGGGCTGTCCTGATCACACGTTCCAAAAAGCGAGCCCAAGCCTTGCAAGGCGGGCACCCAACAAGTTGATCCTTTAGCACGGATGGTGCTACACGAAAGAGGTTTAAATCACCGTGACACGACATCATACAACGCCGTAACTGGTAAAGTAAGATGAAGATCCTTCACTGCCCATTCTGCCTTGGTCCACCAGAACAAAGCCACCATCGATCGGCGAGATGTGGCGGAATAACGTTATGCGTTGGCCCATTTTACCATGAGGCACAGCAACAAGGGTTTAAGATTAGCGCAAATCGCCTGGCAGCCGGCGACTTCCACATCAGGCAAGACCTTTGGCTGTGCTGGCCTTTAATCGCCCGATTCATTAGAATGAGGTTGCATCTGATGGAGGCGAGGCCCAAGTCAAACTTCAGCGATCAACACCGCATGCCATTCCGTCGCATGAGTCATGGAGAGACTGCTCTCATTCAGTTCTCTGCGTCGACAAGCCTCCGCCGTATGCGGCCCTCTTGTGCTATGAATCGCTGTGTCAACAGCAGCGTCTCGTCTCGCAGCCCTCCTAGAAGTTAGAGCCTTCATCAAGCAAAGGCTCACCGCTGCCACTATTCCCAGGTGTCAGCCTCGTGCCACAAGATGCTTTGGATATAGACCCAAAAGAGCTTCCGCTGACCCTACACTGCCTACAGGATTTTGCGATAAATAATTACCGCAACAGCGTCACGTAATGCCCAACCAATTGCAACCAGACACGGACCTGGCTGAAGCTCTCTTGGTTTCGTATTGAGCAACAGAAATCCTAATCCTGTCCGCTTCTGTGGCTCCCCTGGTGGCGTGGCTGACCAACGCCAAGTGTGTGTGTATGTGTGTGTGGCTAGATGAGTGGGCAGTGGCCATTGACGTGTATTAAAAGTGCAGATACTATGAGAGAATGCAGTAAGACTATTCTTTATTGTGCATTGATTAGTCCTTTTCAGTCACTAGGTAACCCGTTCTGCGATCTCAAGGCTGTTCTTCTCCATCAAGAACTTGTGTCCGAGTGTCCTCCCTGCCTAGATCCGCATACTCTACATACACCCCAAACACGGGCTTCATTGTGAAAAGGCCAATGCATCTTCCCGAAAATACCACACGACAGCCATCGCCGCCCCAGGTCCAACAGCGAGGTAGGCAAACAGAATTGCCATGGCTGCCCTTCCAGTGTTGATTCGAGCAAGACCAACCCGTTGCAAATCCCAGACAGCAGACACGCACCAAACGTACGATGTTAAGCAGTAGCCCCAAAAGTCAACACAAAAGAATCCCATCAGGTTCTCTTCGAGTTCACCTGGAACCCCCCACCAAAATGATGGGTGCAACCACCTTAATAATTGGCTCAGTTCTGCATCCATGACCATCTGCACCAAGGTCTGCCAGTGTATAACGGCACCGAAACATGCAAAAAGAAGATATATCTTCCGCAAGTACTGAACATCAGGTAATGGCTCTCCTTTCTTACCTGAGCTTTTGACGGCCTCAGAAGGGCCCCCAATTCGAAAAACAAAAGAGAGCAAGGGTATAAAAATGGGAATAAATTGCCAGGAAACTGCAGAAGTTGCCACTTGGTGCCAGGGACTGGGTGTCAGAATGAGTGGCAATGCGTAGCAATACAAGCCAGCCAAGAGCACACCTCTGGCAGATCGAATAGGGACTTGCCGTCCCAGGGGCCACCATATACCTTCATCATCGGGTACGAATGTGTGAATGATGCAGTACCATGGCATTACCACGGAAAAGCCAATGAGTTGGAAGGCAGCGAACCAAATAACTGGCCTTCAATTCATTAGTGAAGGAGACCTTTTAAGCTGAGTGAAAACTTACCATGTCAAGACTGAGATTGCAAAGTGACCTCGGAAACCTTCGAGCGTTAAGATGGTGACTGGATGGAGGGATTGGCTAAGAGAGTAGAGCTGAAGGCGACCAAGTTGTTTGGTCGGGTTTCTTAGTCCGGCTACAAACGCCGCGGCCATGAAAGCCACTCGGTCGCCAATCAAAGGGATCCCAGTACATGCCCTCTGTAAGAGAGCCAACGAGTCATCTTCAAGAGCGCCCCCAGCCAGGGCCTTGTTGACCTGGCTTCCAAGTTCTGTTGCCAAAGGACTCAGCCACCTGCAATAGAATGATATAGCGCTGCATGTCAGCCAAATTCCAAGTATGATGAACCAAACAGGTCCTCTTCCTTTTGGCTTCGCAAGCAGCTCATCCTTGTACGGCACGAGATTCTTGCGATATGGCAACGGCAACATGTCCAGCTTTTCGCTTCCTGGTATTTGTGCCGAGTAACTGCGTGTGACGTCCTGCTCTCTAACTCGAGGGAGAAGATGTAAGGCGAGAAATCGTCGTAGTGGGCTGTCAAGTGCCTCGCTTAGCTGTTTCTTGTGCGAATAGTCCTTAATCTTCATCACCCTAGAGTACCGTATTGTCTGAACATGGTTGAAAATGGCCGTAATTTCGGTATTGTCCAAAGGAGTAGAGGTCTTTTTCAGGGCAGCGACCAAGGAGTTTGTAAGTGCAGCAGCAGTCTCGATCGCCGCATTGCCTCCGTGACCTCCAATAGGATGCATCTAAAAACTCATCAGTCACCTCAATATTACTTCTCGAGACGATTGGCTTCCTACCTTGTGTGCAGAATCTCCAAGGGTGAAAGCTCTGCCAAAATGCCACTTCTTGTAGACATATTCGGGCAGAAGAGTCAAAACCGCAGTGATTTTGTTCTCAACCAATGTAGAAAAAGTCAAGCCGGGCAGGATTGGATCATTTGAAGCCCGTGAAAGCGCTTCCTCGAGATCTTTCTTACTATAGGGCCCAATCTGTGAGCCACAAAGCCTCTGGGGTAGCTTCTCGAATCGAAACCAGTACACTCGGCCATTCGGACCACCAGATATAAGGTAGGATGACCCGTTGCGAAATACCTCGTGCAAACCACCAGGCACGATTCCATGGCATGGTCGTGAAATACCAAAGATACAATTGTAATCGCAAGGAGGTTCTAGTTACGGAACATATTAGCTCTTCATCATATTCCCTAATGCCTAAGCACTCACCTTCCTCATCTCCCGCTTCAAACCAATCAGGATGCATCAGGTTGGCAAGCCTCCTCATCTCTTCCCGAACTGTACTGTGGATACCATCGGCGCCGATGAGGATGTCACCTTGAAGGATTGAGGTATCTGATGCCAATACTGCCACACCATTTTCGCCAAGACTGACAGTTTCGACACGTTTGTTGGCCAAAATCTTTGACTTGTCTCTGATGTTGTCGTAAAGGGTTTGTATCAACGTTTGACGGTCGAGAAAGATCATAGGATATCCGTGCCTAGACCAGGGGAGTTAAACCCGCGTTCACCTCTAGCCATATCGTCAAAGGGTATTGTTACCGATCAATCAGGTGACGATCCATGTCAGGATACGATGCTAGCGGCAACCCAGACGGCTTGCGAAACGAAAACCTGTTAACAGGCGCCGCTACCTGCAGGATCTTCTCATAAAGTCCCAATTGGTCCAAGATTCGGTTTCCATGAGGAAGTAGACCTATACTTGCTCCAACTTGAGGAGCAATGTTCGGGTAGGCTTCCAAGACAACAAAGTCAATGTCATTCGCCTGAAGCATGTTGGCGAGCGAAAGCCCCGCCACACTAGCTCCGACAATGACCACTTTGAACGGTGGATCCTGAGCCATCTTGATACGAGGAGGGGTAGTGAAACAGTAAGGAAACAAGAGTTCTTGAGAACTTGAGATGGAGACATCGCCAAGTCATGAGCAGATCTTTCGAACGCGCCAGTTATTATTAGCGCCCCAACAAACAATGAACAAGTCAAGGATTATTAAGCGAAGTCAGCTTCAGAGGCATGTCAGAGTGCCATTGGGTCTGACAAGTGAACATGTCTGGTCAGATCTGGGTCTAGACCCATGGGGAACCCTTGCCTCCCCAACAACAGTCTTTGACTCGGTTGTTGCGGGAAGGGACCGACGATAACGACCGAAGATTAACTGCTGACTCTAAACCATTGCATAAATGAGGATAAAAGATTGTGTTCAGAGTCAACCAGCCATGCCAAGGAATATTATCATCAAGTGAAACAAGACAAGGACCTCCAAAAGTTCCTCTCCAATGTCACCTTCAATTAATTATAGACAAATTCAACCTTATCTTACAGAGACTGAAACCCGCACTAAATATCACACAGGGCAAAAATGACAAATACCTTGAGGTAGAGTGTGATTGAGTTATTTGTATTTTGAGGGCACAGGTGTTGAGTTGACACTCGAACCTGGCCGGAAACTTTGATTCCGAGACTAGACTGAAATCTCAAAGTAACCCTGGGTGGATCTCATCGTGACGCGGCACGGCTGCATTCTGTGACAGTAGGGGTTCAGATCTACAAACTTGGGCAGCGGGTGCAACCATCCAAACTCAAAACTGGAGGGACCAGAAGGGTTCCATTCGACCAGGGGACCAATCGGATTAAAAAAAAGCCTAAAAACTGCCGAAGCTGGGGTACGGGGGGGTAAGGGGGAGATCATCGTACGCTGAGGCGGCGACCACAAGTTGAAACACGATAGCTATTGTTGATCACAGACTCCCCCGTCTCGAAACCACGTTTCGGCTTGACGCGCTAGATGTCGCAGGCCGGGCTATTCATACAAGCTTAAAAATAGTAGTTATTATTGACTACCTATAGACAATGGGCAGTTATAATGAGGGAAGCCAAGCCGTCGATTTGGTGATTTCTTCACTTCTCTTCTACGCTGTGGTCTGGTACCCAGATATTTTTTCATCTTTGTTTTAACAATCTTTTCATTGTTTCCTTGTGTTATTCTGGGGTTGTTTGGATCTGTTTCGGCTCCATTTCATTGTTTCGGTGTCCTCGCCGTCGCTGTCAGGGCCGGTTCCTCTTCAGCATCATACCTCCGATTCCGATTCCTCCACCGATTTTCATAATTCACCATGGGACCCGAAGCCGAGGCTTCAGAGAGACCGCAGTGTGGGAGTCTGCAAGAAGGTGGTCCTGAGGGTTATAACCTTGGTCTACATGTTGGAGGTTTATGTAAGCCTTCGACCGATCGTGGGCCACGATGATATCTCATGCTGACGGTGATACGAAAGTTTTGGTTTTGTCTGTCTCTTGTCTCGGTATGACGCCAATTCCTTTTCCTTGCCGCTCATTTTTAATACTCTTCCATAGGCGCTGGGTTTCCCGTTGCCGCCAAGAAGTTGCCCTGGTTGAGGATTCCCCCCAGCGTCTTCTTTGCCTGCAAGCATTTCGGTACGGGAGTTCTGGTCGCTACGGCGTTTGTTCATGTAAGTTTCCCCAACAACGCCATCAAACTTCGGCTTTCTCTAACCCCATTAGTTGCTCCCTACTGCTTTCGGAAGCCTCACCAACCCATGTCTGCCCCCACTGTTCACTGAGGTTTATCCTGCCTTGCCGGGAGTCATCATGATGGGATCAATGTTTCTTCTCTTCATTGTTGAGCTGTACCTGAACGCAAAGACTGGCGGCCACTCGCATGGTGGACCTACCGGTGAATCATTCGGGGATGCTTCGACCCATGCAAAACATGCCCACGCTCACGCGCACGCCCGTGAACCTTCGACCGTATCGCGGCAAACTACTGCTTCGTCATACTGGGGGGATGACCAGCGCACCGAGGCCAATGTTGACATTTCATACGAGAAAGCCATGGCCCAAAATTTCTACGAGAAGAATTCCCAACCATACGAAAACACTTCAGATGATGACAACAGCTACTCCACCATGCCTGCGTGGTTTGTCGTCTTCTACGAGCAATATGTCCGCCAGAGAGCCGAGATGATGGAAATGATCCAGCATACGCGGAAGATCTCATTTGACGAACAGATCACCTCCGAGAACAGCAAATCCCACTTTGACGAGGAAGGTCAGGAAGTTGATCCTCAGGTTTACAAGAAGATGTCGACCAACATCACCCTTCTTGAAGGTGGCATTCTGTTTCACTCGGTGTTTGTGGGAATTACGATTGCCATGACTACGGATGGTCTCGTCGTCTTGTTGACTGCCATCATGTTCCACCAGATGTTTGAAGGCCTTGGCCTTGGATCTCGCATCGCCGCTGTTCCTTACCCTCGAGGAAGCTTCCGTCCTTGGTTGTTGGTTTTTGCCTTTGGAACTACCGCCCCCATCGGTCAAGCTATCGGTATTGCAAGCAGGAACAGCTATGACCCCGAGAGTGAGCTAGGTCTGATCATGGTTGGAGTGTTCAACGCCATGTGAGTAACCCGGGATTTCTTTATCTACGGTAACTAACGCAAACAGATCCTCTGGGCTGTTGATTTATGCCGCCCTAGTAAACTTGATGGTCGAGGATTTCCTCTCGGAAGAAGCAACCGTGCTCATGAAGAAGAAGGACAAGATTGCCGCATTGGCTTGGGTCTTTCTGGGAGGTGAGTTCTTCAGCCGCTAACTACGTTCTACTCCATTCTAACCAAGTCACAAGCATTCGGAATGTCGGTGGTTGGCGCTTTCGCTTAAGCAAATTTTTCTAGCGTTTAAATGTGATGGAGAGGCATTTCGATGATGGTATGATGTGTGTAAGATAGAAGACCGGCTTTGACACGCGTCCCGGAACATGGTTCCAGGCCCCCATGAGACGAAAAGGTCGCTTGGCATGGATTAAGACAAACACAATCTACAAGAAGAAGCCGCATAAATAGAATTATAACTTGATACTGGTAGCCACGGATGCAAAGTGCACCGACAACCCACGCATGATTGAGGGCATCTCTCAAACCGGGTCACGACATGGGTGAAACAAGGCTCGATAGGGTTGTGCCCGGAGTCTCAAGAGCCGACATAATCTTGGAATTTCTTATGGCTAAGTTTGAATTACAAAATCCTTACTCAGAAGTCTTGGCAGACAGAGGAGGAAGCGTGGTCGTGTGAGTCGCCTTGGCTGTTCCGTTGGTCTTGTGCGTGCTGTCGGAAGTGATCTCGATTTCACCAGTGGCAATATCGAATTGGTTGGTGGTCCGATTGAAGATTTGGAATGATGCCGAAGGTTGAAAGTCTTGAGAGGAGATTAGGGGTTGTTGGGCTTGGAAAATGGGATGGGGTTGCTTACATGGGACTTCATGGCCAGCGTTCCAGACTCGAGTGAAGCTAAGCTTACCAAACTGTCTCGTCTCTCCATAGGCCTTTCCATCAACCATCAAGTTGGTATAGCCAGCGTCTTTGAAGTCGTCTGATCCCGACCATTTGGCAGCAAGCGAAAGAGCTTCACCTCCACACCAGTTACAGATGTAATCAGCGTCGCCAAAGACCAGCGCCACTTGAACATCCATTTCAAGCAGCTTCTCGATGTCTTTCAAGTAGCCAATTGCAAAGTCACCTGACAGGGTAAATGCGGTATAAAGCAAGTTGCTTGATGTGTAGTTCAGATTGACACCCAGAGCGTCCTGCACAGGTGCGGTGTTCAAAAATGGCTGGCAACGAAATCAGTTATCGTTTCATATTTGAGCAGAGATGACTTACCCGCCAGTAGTTAGGAGGAACATCTTCTCCGTTGCGGAAACGCTGTTACTTGTCAGCCTCATAAAATAACTGTCAGCGCATAAACGTACAATATCGTATGTGCCACGGCCTTCAAGGTTAAAAGTGTAAAACATTCCCTCAACGTCAGTCTGGCAAATGAACTGAGCCGCGGAACAAACTGAACGCTTGGTGAGAGAGTCTCGTTCAAGCCAAGCGCAGTATTCAAGCTGCTCTTGGCAACCTCCAGGACGATCGCGGCTAAACTTGCCATAGTTGTAGATGGTATCGTTAACGAGATCGACACCATAGCCGTTGTGCTCGCCACGAGTAAACTCAAGAAGGTGACGGGTCTGCACGACTGGCTCGACGATACCGTTGACGATACCAAGACTCTTCATCTCGAGCTTGCGGCCCTTTGTAGTATCCTTGTCAAGCTTCTCATTCTGCCCGTTGAAGTATGTGAAGAATGCAGGGCCCCAATGACCGCCGAACGATTCAGCCCTAGATAAATGACGTTGGAGTGCTGTAACGTTGAACCAGGTTTGGAGGTGCTCTTACCAGAGGTGAAATTCCGTTGATGCAATCTTGGATTTACTGAGCTGCGGCAGTGCACTGTAGAAGCCTTGCAGGACCTCCCAACAAGTGATTGCAGCCAGACGACTATTGTCCTCTTTGGTAGGGTCAATGACAGACCAGCGGCCCTCCTTCTGCCCGCGGCTTCCAGGTTCTTTTTCAACGGAGAGGTAGGTGGGATCAAGATAGCCGACTTCAGCCTTGCTATAAGAGAATCCTGACATTGTTAGGTTAGTAAGTCTTCTTATTACAACTTGAGCTCAACATTACCTGTTCCCACTGGCTGTGAGAGAAAAAGAACATTAGAGATGTCAGTCCAGGAGTGATCTCTGAGGACGGTGGTCATGTTTTCCACCACCTCGCAGGGTCCGATCTCTTCGAAGAGACCAATCAAGGAATCTGAGCCTGGCCCTCCATTGAGCCATAGAGTTACCTAGAGTATGGTTAATACTGAGAATTATGTAAGGCTTGTCCAACTCACAGGATCATTCGCAGGGTCTCTGCGCGATTCGAAGAACCAAAAGAAGACATGAACATCGGGAGAAATGTCGATATATCCACTATAAGAATTAACTCCAGGAGTTGTCTCACAGATTCCATCCTTTCCAGGCTCTTTGTATCGAATCTGGGCTCCTGAGGGACTCTTGATAGTAGTGACGCCCTCGGCTTGACCGGGTGCCTGCCGTGGTCGAACAACAGCACCCAAAGATGGTGCTGCACCGACACACAACAGGCTGGTAATGAAGGAATTAAGTTTCATATTGAGAAGATCTAGAAATGGTCTTCCATGCTCTTCATGTCAATCAGACTACCTACCTAGGAAGCAATAGTGGTACTTATATAGCAAGAGGGTCATAGACTTTTCCCTGGTGATTAGCCTATCTTCAATTAAGCAGTTCGCGATGCATCATGACCAGTTCAAACCTTTCTGGAATCTTTGTCTACGTTATCATAGCCCATTCAGGTGTTACGGACCTACTCGCCGGTGGAGTTGAAGCTTTGCCCGACCAGCCCCTGTCCCATAACTAATCATTCTGGGGTTGGATGCGTAGATCCATCGACGCTTTGAGGGTTTCCCCGCATGCAATGCAAGGTTCTTGATCCGGGGCCTTTTGAATCGCCTGAGATGTCCATTATCCGCCCCAATCCCCTTTTCGATGATATCGTCGGAAGACGTCTCCGACATTGAACCTCCGATATTAAATTCTCGGAGTCACCTCCCGACCCGATAGCATCACTGTCTGAGCATTGAGAATACGGGAATGCAGTGTTACTATTTGGGAAATGGATCATGGTTATGACCAGTCCCAGTGAAGGAAACCAGCAGGGGGATTATACGGACGGACTATTCCACCAAGTGAAACAAGTGCATACAAAGTGAATGATGTGACATCATCCGATATCCATGGAATAGGCCGTAAAGGCCTCAAACAAAAAGAGATAGTCGAAAACAGAAAGATTTTACGAGCCAACCTCCATCTCAAGACCGGAGATACTCGCACACGCTAGCACCCCATCGAACCGCCCCCTTGTATTTCCACATCCCTGGTGCATTCCCCTTCTCAAGACCTTCGATTGCAGTCGCAAACTCCATCCCGAGACCTTCCTCTTTAATCTCGCGCAGCGGATACAGATACGTCTTGAAACTAAACAGGATGGAGTGGGCTTTTGGCAGCCTGCTCAAGGTTTGCAGCTCGATTCGAAGATAAGTCTGTGGGACTTGTTAGCCAGATACGATGCGGCAGAAATTGGGAAGAAGAGTACCTTTTCTGGATCTATCTGCTCACTTTCCACCTTTTCTTCACCCGTTACATGGTTCCCCTCGGCGTTGAAAAGTTCCCCATGGGTCTGAACGGTCCACTATTAGGCTCAACTGTCAGTCCATGTGCATCAAATTGGCTCTGAGGGGTGAAATACGTTGGTTCGCTTGACATTTTTTCCCACCTCAAGCTTCGTGAAGAAGCGTTCCATGCTAGGCCCGATTTTGTTGTAGGATGGCACATTGGAGTGTATCTGGCCCATGTGTTTACCCAGTTTGGATGATGGGCTCCAGCCAGATGGGAAGCAACACATGAAGGCGACGCATTGGTGGCCTTCTGGTGTAGGTTTCAGGATGAACAAGTCTTCCTCGATTGTCATTCCCATGATTCGCAGGGCACTATCGTAGTCAACTGGAGGTGTCGTTGAATGCGTATCACCAGTCACCAGGTTTTCCAGCTCAGAGTTGTCCATAGACAACTTGAACATGGTCGGGTAGCGCTTGGGCAGATATTGCGCAACAAGGTAAGTGTAGAGTTCGTTCACAGCATCAGCTCCAGCAGGAAGGCAGCCGTGAACCATTGGGCCTTGGGTTTGTATGAGACTCTTTCGAAGCTGAATTCGGTCGAGGTAATCGCGGTCTATCGTGATGAGCTCTGACGCCGTGTCCGACTTGATTGCTGTGCAAGACAATACTGTCAGCATTGTCGAAGGATACTATGGACACTTCTCGTGGCATTACTTACCCATAGTAATGTGGTAAATTGACTTGAAAGGCCGGAACTTCTGAGGTTGTTTGGCAGTCCAGTCAAAGTCCTTCAGCGGCTGTACCAGCTCTGCACCTGAGCAAGGCTTTTCCACGTCTCGATAGGAATCGTTTGTATTATGCCGAGGCAGGTTGTCACTTCGTTGCCTCTGGGAGTTGATTAGCCAAACCCCAGTCAAGATGGTTCCAAGGTAAAACTCACCAATCTCTTGTTCAGGGTGATCAAGAGAGTTGCTAGTATGAAACAGATTCCTAGTTGAGGAAGGATTGACGTAAGCTCGAAGGTGGCCATCTTTGCTGTAACAATGTCTGTTGCCTTGATCCTCTTAAGCAAAGTGAAGGGTCAAAACCAAAGTGTTAAAAGGTGTTAGGGTAATGATTATCGTGTAGCCGTTTTCATCAGGTTGGCATCATTGGAATAAATAGAAATCAGCCAAATATCTCATGCTCTCACTTCTACCCCCTCCTCCTCCTTCACTCTCTGACGTGCGTCCGATAAACCAAAAGAAGAACGTCTCGGGTTTAGCGCCGATAGGAGGCAAACGCCATGTTCTCAATCTTGCATGACACTAGCCCCCAGAGATGCCACCCTCCCCGCAGTTCAAGGTCACGCCGCGGGGATGGCAACGTCAACAGAATGATCTGGGCCTATCGACTTTTCAAGTTTTGCTTGTGAGATACAGGAACAGAGGCTTTATCTGTAGTCTACAGTACCTTTGGGGCGCGGGGACGAAGGAATCGCCTGCTGTTATCCTCACAGTGAGGCCCGCATGGTCTCGAAAGCTCTCTTTTTTTGCCACTCTCCGAAATCGGCGATTATCACCTCCTTTGTCCCGTCTCCTTGATGAGGCCACAACACTGCGAAATTCCCTTGGAGGTCTAGATACATTGGAGCACTGTCATTGATCCCACCAAAGGGTTAATTGCCCCTGTTACGTCTTGATGGCACATCTACAGTGAGTGCGTTGCACGGAGTAGCCAATATGAACGAAAGATCTCATGTCAAATTTGGCCGTCATAAGTGATTCCAAGTAGTTCAGATGAAGATACACGGCTCCCCTAAGTGACCTTACGATTCTGCGCGCCATTGACACAAATCCAAGTTGGCATCCTCCTGCGCCAAACCATTCCGGTCTTCTGGCTCAGTTATCCCATCGAGAGCCGGGCTTCGACTATAATAGAGAACACATTTGCAAAACGATTGTATGTATCCCCAAAAAGACCTTCTCAATGTTGACTGCACTAGAAAAGGGTGTTCCATACTCGCTTTGGGAGATTAGACCAAGTCTTCGGTTCCTCAGGCTCCTCGACTTCAAGCAATACCGCCCCAATCGTCAAATCCATGCTATTCGCGGGCACAAAGAAACGCCAGTCATGATGGTAGATCTTGTAGCCCAGATATAGCAATATCATGACAGGGAATGCAAGATAAGACCGAAAGAAGTCTTCGGCGTTGGGTGTTGAGTCGGGCATGGGCTGAATGAGTCAGCTTGGAAGAACACCAAGAGGAACAAAGGAAACTTACGTAGAGTGCGGAGAAGAGCGTAGCAATCAATACAATGATGTTGAGAGCAAGCCCGACATAGCTTCCCGTGACGCCAAAGGGTGTACGGTATGGCATCCTTTTCAAGGGCAGCCCTTGAAAACTCCATCCGGCTCGCATCCTGATATGGGCCAGGCAAATCGAGGCCCAAACCAGGACAAAAGCAAGGCCACTCAGTGCAAGAAGCCAGTCAAAGACGACCCCGCTACTACCAGAGACTCCAACGAAAGCCAGAAGCCCAAATCCCAACTGAACAGTGACACACCAGATGGGACGGCCAGCTTCGTCGACATAAGATAGGAATTTTGGCGCCACGTCCCTCTCAGCCATAGCTTGCATGGTGCGTGTGGACCCGTAGGTACACGAGTTAGCAACACTGAGAACAGAAACGGTGATAACGGCGTTAAAGATGGACGGCAGCACCTTGATTCCCGCATCTTGGATAGAAAGCACGAAAGGTGATGCTTTGCTGTTGGCACCACTAGCTCCCATCAACCGGTCATCGTCCGACGGGAGAATCAGTCCCACAATCAGCAGATTGGTGATGTAAAATAACGCGATCCTCCAAAAGACTTGTTTGCTGGCTTTGGGGATCGACTTTCGAGGGTTGTCGCTCTCTGCGGCAGCGAGACCAACCATTTCCGTGCCGCCAAAAGCAAAGGCCGCAATGACAAAGACGGAGCAGAAGCCGTTGATGGAATTCTTGAAAGCACCTGGGTTGTACCAGTACTTGGCTCCAATATAGCCTTGCTCTCCGACGCCGCCGCAGTTGATAATGATGCCAAGGATGATGAAGCCGATACATGCAAGGATCTTGATGGAACTGAGGACGAACTCGACTGGGGTAAAGGTCAGTCAAGAGACGGCATATATAACGATGGAGATCCCTTACCTTCTCCATATCCCCGTACGCCAAATATCTGGACGAGAGTAAGGGCAATGAGGAATGTTGCCACCCACACCCCCATGTTGATATCGTCCCTCCAGAACTCGATCGTGATGCTAGCGGCGATTAACTCGAAGGGAAGAACTGCAAGCCAGGCCAAGGAATATTGCCAGCCCATGGCGAAGCCCCTATATTGCACGTCAATACTTGGTTCCTTCACATTGGAAATGGCGCCTACCATGCAGGATCGACAAAGCGCACGATGTAGGTGTAAAATGCACCATTGATTGGGAAGAGAACTGCCATCTCGGCAAGAGCCAATGCAGTGGTGAGTAGCATGATGCCGACAATAGTGTAACCGACCACCTAGAGACAGTCAGCATGTGGGTGAGCGACGGTAGGAGGATCTATCTCACCAATGAAGCCGGACCACCTTTGTACAAGGCACTGCCGGATCCAACAAAGAGACCAGCTCCAATGGCACCACCTAAAGAGAGAGGTAAGCGGCTACCCGAGAATGATATCAGAGCTAGTAAATACCAATAGCAATCATCTGCATGTGTCGATTCTTGAGGCCCCGTTTGAGTTGGCCATTGTTCTGGTCGTGAACCTCGCCTATCTCCTCATCACGAGAAGCGACGAGCCCAACAGAGGTACTCTCTACCTTGAGGCCATCGTTTTCAGTGGCCTTGTTGGTGGTCATGGCGACTCTGGAGATTCTGGAGCGCAGCGAAAGTCCAAATG
Source organism: Fusarium sp. AF-6 (assembly GCA_003947015.1). Taxonomy (NCBI): domain Eukaryota; kingdom Fungi; phylum Ascomycota; class Sordariomycetes; order Hypocreales; family Nectriaceae; genus Fusarium; species Fusarium sp. AF-6. Next base: position 63,418 of record NKCJ01000153.1, read on the forward strand.
ATAGTAGGTAGTAAAGGGATGTGGCGATGGGAGAACCTGACAGCAAGGTTCCGCTTTGGGCTGGGGGATCTAAGCCTGATATAGTTTCTAAAACAGAAATTCTAGGCGGTAGGGACAAGGGGAATCATGGTAACAATGAAAAGCTGTGCCATGGCCATGTACCGAGAAGACAACATTTGGGTACAAGCACTTGAACATCCCAGATACCATCCTTGATCAACAGCATCAGACATCGTGCAAGGGTCCTCCGCGGCTTCCACTAAGTTTTATTAGTGGCCCACATGCCTGATTCCGCCATGATCTCTTATCTGTAGGGTGATGGTAGACTGAACAATTCGTTGCGGATGAAGTGGCCCGGTTGGTGACATTCACCACATGTCAACGCTCTATGCCAGCAACATCAACCCAATGCCGCCATGTGTATAAATTCTATAAACCAGAACCCGTTCAGCACTTGGGTCCTTCAAGCTACGGTTCATGGCGACGCGTCAAAGATCAGCTCGGCGTGTCCACCAGATGGTCACAGTCACAGCTCGGTACCCCGGCATCATATCACTCAAACCCGACTTCCCCAGCTAACAAGAACGCGGGGAAGCGCATTCGGACCTTCGGGATGGCGCCCTACCATCGACATTGCAGGCAACTAAAGCATTGCGGCCAGGGATCCCTTCGCAACTGGTATCTATAACGGCTCGGTGACAATTCCGTCAACAGCCCAAACAAAGCCGAGTTCGAGGCAGACTTGACGATGGCTAAAATATTATTGGCTACTAGAAAACTGCTCTCACTTTGTTACCGAGATCGTTAGTAACAACTTATCTCGGGTCCCAAGGGTGTTCTCACTTTCTTTCCCTTCTGGGCTTAGTTGGTCTCCCCAGCTGATGCATGGTTCGTGATAAGCATGCGGGGCGCCTCTACGATACCGACAACTCCTCCCCTTGATAGGGGCATAGAACATTTCCTTGACCTCGATGGAGTCATCGATGTCAAAGTACTCTGAAGAAACGGTACAAACTCCCGTCTTGAGCAGTCCGGTACTCTAAACAGTGCTCCGTTAGGCTGTACAATCGCACGTGTCGCGAGTAACCTGACTCGTGCTGAAACTTGCCTCCCCACCTGGACGCCAAATCACCAAACACCCATCTCAGTCTGCCCCTGTACTCGAGTCTGCTTCTCATCTTGTTCTTGCCGCACATCCAGCAGAATAGTGGATTGCTTTTACGCCGACAGGAGAGAATTAGGTGCCAAATCTCTTCAACCAAGACACCAACCCCCTGTCCTCGAGCAGGCCCCTCCATGATATTGCAGACAATCCGAGCACAACTTTGGTCATTGAGGACATCAAATCATCAAATTCACAACTCATGCCGCCCAAGAAACGTCCATATGTACCCAAGACAAAAGGTTTGTTATCTCCTTATGGATAATTTTCCGCTCCCCTCACTAAAGGTAAAATCCTAGGTTGTTACCAGTGCTCACGGCGCCGCATTCACTGTGACAAGACAGAGCCCCATTGCAACAAGTGTAAGTCGAGGGGTCTGAAATGTACAGGACTCGGTATAAGGCTGCGCTTCAGCTTCGGATGCCAACCTCAACAGTCAGGTCCCCAAGTCCGATACTGTGACACCGAATTAACATGGCAGTTGAACCAGGCAAGGAGAAGATGCCGAGTCACCTGCGCACAACTCAGTGACCAAATCAAGTCCGACAATAGCAAATACAAATTATCAAGATGATTATCACTTAGCGGGAAGTGAGGCAACGAGCGAACCCAGTGGTGGACCAGTGCCGCATATCGGGTTGACCGAAACCAATTTGAGCCTTGATGCCTGTGCAACCATGGTGGACGACTGGTCACTTGTTTTACTAGACTCTCTGGATAAACAAGAAGGGGTTCACAGCTCTACAGATGAGTTGCCTGGGATTGAAGACGATACATGGGCGAATCTTACAGGCCACAACACTCTTTGCCAGCCCATGTCAGACCATCTACCACGCTGGCATAATGACCTCTGCTTACATTGTGAGTATTATTTTCGATGTTCAACATTGAACACTAATCAATATTCTACTAGTCTCTCGTCATATTGCTGGTGAAATGACTGCCATCGACGGGTCTCACAACGGATGGAGGCACTTAGTCCTTCCATTCGCCAGGGGTGACCGCCTAGTCCTCGACGCAGTTCTTACTGTCTCTGCGTTCCACATCTGGCTTAACAGATCTCCTGTAACCGGGTTTCACGCTCCTAGCGACGTGACGAGGTCGAATTCCCAAGCTCCAGATCCAAACCAGCTCTACAGGCGTGTCATCTCGGGTCTACAGCAACAACCTGAACTTGAAAGCTGCAGTGCTGAGCGGAAACACTCCATCTTAATTACCATTCTCGTCCTCCACGTCGGCGTTATGGTAACTGGTCGCTCAGACTTTCCCATGCTATTTCGCATGCTTGAATCTGCGCTTGCTGCTATGGGTGGATGTGAGTCACTAGGGAGCGGTGAAGTTGCTGACTTTATCTTGCCAGAAGTGGCCAAGTAAGTTCACGGCTCTAATGCTTCGAGAGTCAATTGCTGATCATAACTTGAACAGGATACGTCTATATGCTGCACCACTACTCAGCGAGGAATCTGGACTCGCGGTTGTTTCATCGCAGGAACATGCTTCTCGGCTTTTCAATTGCTTGACTCACCATTTATCCGTCTACCCAGAGCACAGCGCCTCATTCGCGTTCATTACAGACCTCGTTCAGCAAGCGATCAATATGTACCTGACCTCATCGCATTTAGATGCACCTTCAGCGCTTGACATTGCTGATTCCATCACCCGGGTCAAACACTTCAAAGAAACCTTGGAAGCCTTTCCCCTCGGAGCGCCGGGCGAACAAGTGATGGTCTGGGCATCCTTCGTGGCTGCGGCCAGCTGCCTCCTTGATGAACACATGGAATTCTTTGAGCATGTTTTTATGAGACACTACATGAGAAGCGGCTTCTCTAATTTGGTCTCGGGGTTGGAAGCTCTGCGGAAGATTTGGTCAAGGAAGCCAGATGAGAGGTGGACGTTGCTTATGGCTGGGGTACACATTCTCGTCATGTGATTCGTATCATCTCAATAGCTACGAGGCTGTCAAGGCTTTGATAGATAAGTAGTCGGACAATACCAGCAGAAGGCCTCGATGGATTGCTAGCAGCGAGCATATGACCAATAGTTGGAATGTCTTGATGCTGGATTCGACAAAGCCTAGGTGGAAGAAGCATCGAAAGGTCATCAATTCAATACTCACCAGCCTTCAAAGAGCCGACCACATTCTGCCGTGCCTTCGTCGTGAGTCAACCAAGTTTCTGATTCAGCCTGTCAACGGGGAGAAGACTGTACCGCATGAGCAACTGTTTAGGATGATACTGGGCTACACCTACAGCGTGTTCTCCCTCCAGATGTTTGGCGTGGATATTCCGGAGAATGAAGATGGTGTTATAGATAGTAGACTAAATGTACGATACCGTAGTTACTTTGATCATAGGCACATTCCCCGGAGTCAGCCTCGTGACACCCTTCCACTGTTAGACATACACCCCTGGCCTTGAAGCCATGGGAGGAGGAGAACCGAGAAGGACTTCACCGCGATCCCGAATTCAGCATCGAGAAGCTTGAGAGAATCCAAAAGGCGTCTTGCAAAAAGCCTTCTTACCCAGCCTTGTTGAGAGTGGAGATTCGTCCAGCTTTGAGAGCTTTGAGGTTGCTTTCATGGCTTTGGGTCTGGGCTTGGGCGCTGCCGACACTAGCCACATTTCGACCTAGAGCTTCCTTGACGCCGTGTTTCTCTTTCTGGATGTACAAGCGAAAGTCCGCAGCTTGATACTCCAAGTCGTCAAAAATAGGTTGCCAGTGTATCAAGACGTACATGAAATTCCATACGTTTGATGTCTCATGAAAGAGACTTGGCGCTGGAGACTTTCCCAACGGCACCGAGCTACATCTCAGTGCAATTGCGATTGGGCACGATAAGAGACGACACCACGACCCGGAAATGTTCATCCCCGAACGCTAGAGGATACAGCGACATCCATCCAGAGCATGGACTTGACCGATGTCACCAAGCGGGACCACTTTGCATCTGGTTCAGGTCGGCGCGCTTGCCCTGGATAGGTACCACATCGCGGAAAGATCCTTGGCTGTAGCCATTATGCATATTATTTAGGTTTTCGAGATTTGTCCAAAGATGCGGAGCTTCCGCTGGATCCATCCAAGTTTGAGGAGAGAATCATGCCAGGGTCTCCCGACAGGAGAGAGATTGCCAGTCCATCTGAGAATTTTAGACGAAAAGAGAAAAGCTATGAATAAGTAGTTTAATGGGCCGCAAGTATCTTAGCCTTAGTTTGCAAGTTATAGCCCATTATGTTTGTGCATACGCAATTACACTCTCTGACTGTGAAAAATGAAGGAGCCTCTAATCCATGCCTCGAGTGGCAAGGGGGATTTTGAGCCTCTTGGCGTTGAGGAATCTCGTTGAACTTGTGAGAGGAGGTTTAAAGCCGGCATTAATGTAGAAAATGGTAATCTCTCTTTTGAAGAGCTTGGTGTGATTGCCTGTTTGCCATAACTACCCAACCTCATCCCGTTGAGGCCATTCCCACCCTAGAGAAGCGAATCGCAGCGGGTGAAGTAGAGATAGCAACGAGTATCGATGTGCCGGCCGAAATTGGTATAGATATTCTTGTAATTTAGACACTCGCAATGCCGGAAGATGACTTTCCCCTTGAAGGGAAGTGGTCACGTTCCCGAGACTTGAGTGATCCCATCCCATATCAATGAACGCACGCTAGACCACTCGTCACCATCATCAAAAAGGAGACGAGTAATTACAGGAGATAAACATTTTTCACAGGCACCTGACACAAAAACGTTTGTAACGCCTCCGTATCTATAAAAACCATCACCCAGTTTCATCTCAAATTCCAAATAACAAGTAAGTTTAGCGAGTGTCACCCCCCACCGATCCGATCGGCAAACATATATGTCCGAAGCCATGAATCTATTATATGTTTACATCATCACCTGTCGCAGACGAGATGGATCCGGTTTCGGCGGCATGCGTTCGCTGTAACCCCCCTCAACGGAGAAATTGCCGAGAATGATGCCGAGCTCGGGACCGTTTTTGACCCCGCCCAACCGTTGATCTTTTTAACGGTTTGTTGAGCAGTTTATAACTACCATACTTTGTCTAGACAGGCTCGGCGGACTTGGCACGATAACTATCTTCGATATGACTACTCGCAAAGGTCCATTCAGACTCGTTACGGTCAACACTGCTCCTGAAAGAGCGAAGAGGTTGATCGGTCGGCTCATTGATGCTTTGAAGGAGGACTATGATATTACTCATGTTGATAACTGTGAAAGTATGCTCGTCCCATCTTTAGTGTGTATCAAGTATCTCACCTCGGCAGGTATCGACCAGGTGGTACCCAAAGTGACTGAACATCGTCCGAATGTACTAGTAAGATGCCACCCCATCCTTCTATCGAGAATCACAATTTCTGATGCACACCAGTTCTGCGCATCCATGTGGACGCCCGAAGAGTCGGATAAGATTCAAGCCTTGGCAAAATCCATCATCCCGGATATCAAGACGCACGCCATTCCGCAAGGCTTGCAAGTCGAGAAGGGTCCTGATGCAATCGTGGAGTATCTCGTTGAGAAGGTTCCCCCTTTGCTTGACTCGTGAGAGTAGCATTGGTGGAAACGACATGGGAACTGCCGGGTTGGTGGCGCCAAGTCTGAACACACAAAAAACCCCTCCAACTCTAAAATCTCATTTGGAGGCGGCGCGCGACTATATAGGGCATGTGATGTGTTATTTTCAAGCCTTCTTCAACTGAAAGCCTTTTTTTTTAATTACCACCAAAGTCTAGACCGTCAAACTATCACCGTTCAGTCAACCGAGGAGAGTGCATTAATCCATGTTTGGCGAGCTCGATGCCGAAAACGAGATGGTACAATGCAACCTTGCATATGCTTATCAGTGGGAAGGCATAATGTCAGAGTTGTAATGGCATAAAAATTACAGTTTAGCGGGCTGGAATTTGTATAATTTAACAAGGACCGTCCGTGCCATCGCAACATAAAAAAGCCTCAATTGCGTATCCATCAAACACGATGAAAAGAGGCACCGGCGTCTGCTAAGACACAAATGCCAAGAAGAATATCGAACGATATGTAAACTCTAAGCCTTGACAGCTAATTCTCCACGATCCATAACTTATCCCGCAAGAAGCAAAGGATGTGCGGAAGCTTGGATGTGTGGAGAGGCGAAGAGGGGGAACGGACGGACGCGTGTCGGGATCTCACGCGTTGATCGGCTTCTCAACCTGCCTGAATGGGGACGACGGGGGATGCGGCTCCCCGTGCGAGAGAGTTTTGCCAAGATATGGGGACGGACGACGGTTGAGCCGTTGGGAGGGGATTGATTTCGGGGGGTCGGGGGAATAAGTCAAGATATGGCAGCTGCACAAGAAGTCGTAATCTCGCGTGTTTTGCTGTATGTGTACAGGGGACATCGTTCTTTGGCCAACAGGCGCTTACGCTTTCGTCATCTCTCGTGACACATTTCAAGGGTCTCATCGGGGGCGAAGTGCACATTGGATAAGGAACAAGGGTCTTTAAAGTTCAAGGACAAGATCAACAAAGTCTATATTGCCAGATTTGTGCTGGTTACAGTAAGGCATTCTTTTGCAGGCAAACAGACGATTTTCGCACAAAATAAATCCCTCGTATAACAAGTCAAATTATCACTCCACCATCAAACCACTCAGTCATCACCCTCGTGAACATCCTCGGCGTCTGCGGCCAGCTGCAACAGGTTCTCCTCTCCAGGGGCGTTCTGGGGATATCGCGCATTGAAGCCAATGACGGATCGGGCCTTGAGGTAGGTGCTGGTGCTGATCGAGACCTTTTTGTTGGAGACGAGCCACTTGACGCCTTCGCTGCAAGGAGGCGTTGTAAGCGAGCCGGCGTATCTGCAAAAAAGATTGTTAGCGAAAAAGCCCCAACTCATTGATGTTCAATATGTGTCACTACTCACGATTGAAACGACCCCGAGGTCAGGAGCTTGACAATCTCAGACATGGCCAGCGGCTCCGTGTGAGTGGTCGCGCCAGGGGTCGCAATCTTATCGACAGACCCCAGAACTGTTTCAAGCACAGTGGATGGTGTGGCTGCACTCTGCCGAGGCTCCAGCGCAGACCTCTTTTCCATCTTTCCCTTGTTGCCGCGGGCGTGGTGGATCTTGGCGGAAGCCGCAGCAGTAGCACCATCGTCAAGGTCAATGTAAACACCAATGACAGCGATATCCTCTTCCGCGCTCTGCCACACCATGTGCATCTCCATTGCCATGCTCGTACCATTGTCAAGATGCTCGCTGGGAAGGTGGAAATGGAACTGCTTGAGCTCGTAAGAGGTTTCGCCCAGCTCGAGGCTGCCACCGCCGGCCTCCTCGGCGATAATCTCGACGGTGGTACCGAGATTCTCAAATTCGGCGCCCTCGGTAAAGTCGGGGATGTCGAGGGTCAGCTCCGATGCAGGGATGAGGTTGAACGAGCCCTTGGCCATGTTGATTGGCGACTGGTTCTTGCCAGTGGCGCACACGGCATTAGCAGCGTCGAGAGAGTACCAGTTGACTGGGCCCTAAAAGAAAGGAAGTTAAAAATTTATGACCCTTGAAAACTATAACGAAAGGATGGCGATTTTCAGGGTTTTGCGCATGTTGTAGGGTTTCATTGTAGGATGACGCTTAAAATAAAATCGTGATCAAATCGAAAACGAGAAAGAAAAAAAACTTACTTTGATACCGTTGTATCCAAACTTTGGTTCTTCAAATGCCCCGGCCTCAGCTCGAGGATGAAGATGAGTTCCATAGGCGCAAGAAGCCAGAACCTGAGGAGCCGAAGCTGCCAGGAGAGTAAAGAGGGAAGACCAGGCAGGCATGGTGAAGATGTATATCCAAAAAAAAAAAGCTGGGCGATTTCAAATGAAGGTATAGAGACCAGCTATTCCAAACAATGAAGAAAATAAGAAATAATAGTATATGCAGGTTAAGTGAAGGGAAACTTGAAGAAACTGATTCAAACACACTGAAGAAGAAGAAACAATATCGAGAGGATGACCTTAGATCTTAAGTATTTTTCGAGTCATGGCCACACACTACCTTAAAAAGATCACATCGGCATCTGGGTACTACCATGACAGGCTTCTCTCTCACACACACCCCCAGGGGCTGTGTGAAGGGGGCGCGCCTGGCCTGGGGCTTACATGGGATTGCAACGCATTCATTGAGAGAGAATGCTCACCGGATATCCCACATTTCCACCCCCTGCTGCCCCCAATGGGACCCCAAAGGCCTGTCAGCGAATGTCACGCCACAGGCGCCAGCGCAGGGTCTAGAGCGCCCTCCCCTGGGGGGCTCGGACGCTGGAGACGCCCTCTGCTTCTCTGACAGGTTTGACGCTGTGGGAGAGGGTTAAAAAAAAAAAAAAAAAAGGGTCCTGGGGTTTTAGTGGGCGTTTGGGAACAGAGAACCTCAGACAAGATGCATTCTAAAAATGGAGGCGTTGATGTCGTAGACGCCCACGTCTGCAAGACCGGGCCACAGAGATCCGAAAGTCTAGAGGGTGTTTTGTCATTTCTGATTGCCACCAATAACTCAAGTTCCCGATAACTCGTATATCTGTCCGTGTTATTCGCCAAGAGAAAAAAAGAGAGTTTGGTTGTAGGGTCTTTGCCAAGATAAACGGCCATGCAACACCTGCATGTGCCGAAGTGCGGGCAAGGTCATTTTCATAGACCCAAGAGTCTGGGCGTATGGGATAGATCAACGACAGCTGAGTGTCTTTCGAGTCTAGACTCCTCCTTCTTCCGAAGTACCACAACGACTTGCATACGTTAGTAGCTATTCCCATTTCATTTGCATTTCTCCAGCTGCAAGCCAACAAAAGGCATTGCATCGCATTATTGACGCACTTCCGGTCCGGCTTGCGGGCGCAACGACTCAACGCGGAAACAGACTGGCGACTCGGCTTGTGTGATGTTCAGCTAGCTTACGAATTCATAGAATGCGACCTTCTCCTCGGTAATCGTAGAGAAAGCCAAACAACTCCTTTTTCAACCTCCCGGTTTTGGAGGGTTGTTTGCCAAGAACACACTGTCCTTGTTTGGGTAAGGGTTCAGACGAGGTCCAGACAGGGCTGAATCATTTGTCCTGCCCCTTCTTGGAGACCTGATACAACCGTGTGACTCGCGGGGGGGGGAGGGGGTCAAATTTTACTCAAGTTAAAATGGTAACCTTTATAGTAAGCTTAAGTTATCATGGCCGGGGACCTCTATTTTGTTCTAGTTTGGTGTTTTGGCTAGTAGATAAGCTTGTCCAGCTGGTCAGGCATGGATGTCTTTTTTTTTTTTTGCTGTGCTGTGCCACAGTTAGTGTGTGCTGCGCAATGTGGCAGAACGCTGTGGTGTGGCTTTGGCCTCGCTCGCTTTTTGGGTTGTTCATTAAATCCGATCTCGCGAGGCGATGTAAAATCCGGCTTCATTGTTAAGGAGGAGATATAGTTAATTAAATCCGAATACTATGACGATGGATAAAAGTCAAAATAACTATTTAATAATTTGAATAATTCATGTCGTGGTCAATATTTTATCCCATTTTCTTCTCCTCTTCACCACCAAAAGCTGACATCATCAGCCACTCATTCGGGCTTCTCGGGGACTGCAGGTTAGGTTACCCCTCAGCACAGCACAGCACACCCAGCATAGCACATCAACCACGCACACTGCCCGCAGTGATTCCACACACCTTTCATCCTCTCCACGAGACCCCAGGTATCACAGCCTCCACTTGTCGGCCGCCGTCATCTTTCTTCCCCCGGAAAATGGCCCCCCTGTACAAAAAGGCCCTTGTCTTAGGCGCGTCCTCGGGCATCGGAGCTGCCCTCGCGGAAAAGCTCATCAAGACCGGCACAAAGGTCGTCGTCGTCGGCCGACGCAAAGACCGGCTTGATGCGTTTGTTGAGGCGCACGGCTCGGATAATGCGAGCGCCGTGGCTTTCGACGTGACAAATCTCACCGGTGTCAAGGCCTTTGCTGACGAGGTCATTCGCTCAAACCCCGACCTCGATTGTGTGGTTGTCAACTCTGGTATTCAACGGGGCTTTGACTTTTCGAAGCCCGAGACGGTAGATCTAGATGTCCTTGGCGACGAGGTCACGACAAACTACACTTCTGCCGTTTACTTGACGGCCGCTTTCATTCCTTATCTCAAGAAGCAAACGCAAGGACACCTCGTATATGTCAGCGCCACTCTCGGGTTAATCCCATCCATGATCCGGACCCCGAACTACAATGCCTCCAAGTCCGCCCTTCACACATTCATCCTTAATGTGCGGCAGCAGCTCCGCGAGGGAGGGTGTTCCAACGTGCGCATGGTAGAGGTATTCCCTCCTGCCGTGCAGACCGAGTTGCATGACGAGCACCACCAGCCGGATCTCGTCAATGGAGGGGAGATCGGCATGCCGCTGGGAGAGTATATTGACAAGATGTACGACGGGTTGGTCAAGGGTGATGATCAGTTTGCTATTGGACCGGGTGAGAATCTTCTCAAGGAGGGTGGATGGGAGTATCAGAGAACGCAGTTGTATGAGACTGGACAGCAGGTTCTGAAGGGTTCGCTTGCCAAGTATCTGAAAAAGTAACAAGCATACTGTCCGTACCGGAAGAGTAATATCCCGGACCTAGGATGCATAAGCAGTTACAACTGGGGTAGTGAGCTGCAATGCCAAGGCGCTTGAGACGAATGATAAGAATTTGGAATAACATGGCGACTAGGATAAGCCCTTGTGACTGATTGACTAATACTTATCTTCTATTTGAGTTTACTCTTTAAAGTTTCCGGTCTCTCGTATTTTGTGTTGCTGTTATTTAATTCCGGTACGTCGAGCAGATTCGGCGAATGCCCCGACCGATGAAGCGGAACTTCAGCATATTGATCACTTGACGAGTTGTCATTCTCTTGTCGGGACGATAGACATGAAGGGGGGACTCTCCATGCAAGTCAATTCTCGCAGAGTCTCACGACATTAAACGCCTGCATCCGAGAACCTGTCCTTGTCCCCCCTCAACAGATTGGAGGTCAGAAGCTTGAGTGGGATAAGCTGCCCTGAAAAACGTGTGTCTCAGCCCTACGCATAGAGATTACGGATTGTCAATACGGGTAGCCCGACCTAGGTTTATTGAACTATCGATTGTTGAACTTGCATGTTGGTCAACCCGGCCGTGGCGCTCAATCCGATACTCCTAAAGCTGTGTCCCTTGAAGGTGCCCGAGTTCATGCTAATCTAGATGGCCTTGGTGGCACTACGTTCTTGGATTCATCTCGCGCCTGAATTTACACTTGTAATGCTGTCCTCCACAAATCACCGGGATCTTGTGGTTGGAAGCCTGGCTCAACACTCGACCTTCACCCGCAGTGCACCCACCCCTCTTCATTGCCACATCCTCGTACCTCGTATAATTACAGATCATTGTTGAATAAGGTGCTGATCCCCTCAAGCCTCCTGCATCTGCATCTGTGATGATTGACGTGTCGTAGAGGCGTTTGTGCTTGCCTAGCCGGGTGACACCCATGGCCCCCGCTTGAGGCCACCCTCGCACAGAACCTCACAGGTGGCTTCGGGAATACGGTAAGAAGTAATGATTATCGTAGAGATTGATATAGTTCTTAGGAGAACCTCAAGTCACGATTGGCTGTGGCAACGACAACGTTGGGTGCAGCAGACCAAGTAACAACTGAGACAGGTTCGGGATCTCGTTTAACATGGAGTGGTGGCCAACTATTAAGGGGCGCTTGATACAAAATGTGAAAACTCTCTTGTCTATTCTATGTACCCTTCATTGCATTGACTTTACATAGTGGATTGTCCAGTACGACAAGTACCCAGGCTGGTGGCCCCTCATGAGAGCATCTCTAGAACTCCTCATCCTTATCGGGTCTCCCAAACTGTGACATGCATTTAAACCAACCATTACCATTGAGGTGAAATTTAGCACAGTATACTGCAACAAGGCTTCTGCCAAGTCTTTTACTGGCATAGGCGCCTTGGGCAACCAATAGCTTCACGTGACTAACCCCATCCATCACACAGCCTCACGTCTCAGCTTGAAGTTGGTTCTCCTCCTTCACCCATCAACATCAGCAACCGCCAGCGCAACGATGCGTCTCATCAACATCGAGACATTAAAGCTTGAAACCTTTATAGGCGAGGCTCCTCCCTATGCAATCTTATCACATACCTGGGGTGAAGGCGAAGTTACACTTCAGGACCTCGGCAGCGATGATCTCGAGGAAAAACCAGGATGGAAGAAAATTGTGGGATTCTGCCAAACTGTGACGAAGCACCTATCTGATCCGCCACGATATGCTTGGGTCGATACTTGCTGCATCGACAAGACCAGCAGCGCTGAACTATCCGAGTCCATCAACGCCATGTTTCGCTGGTATAAGGAGTCTCAATGCTGCTTCGCGTATCTCCAAGACGTGACATCCGAGAATTTGGAGCGATTGGAACAGTCTCGCTGGTTCACGAGAGGCTGGACACTTCAGGAGCTTCTTGCGCCAATGACGGTGGACTTTTTCGATCAAGATTGGGAATTCATCGGCAACAAGGTTGACCTTGGCGAAAGAATCTCGCAGAGAACAAACATTGACATTGAGACTTTAAAAACTGGAGATTTGTCTGATGCGAGTGTTTCTCAGAAGATGTCTTGGGCTTCCAACAGGCAGACGACGAGGCTTGAGGACATTGCGTACTGTTTGCTCGGTATTTTCGACATAAGCATGACTATGCTTTACGGCGAGGGAGAAAAGGCTTTCATTCGACTTCAGGAAGAGATTCTCAAGGAGTATGACGATCATACAATATTTGCATGGGATGCATCTTCGGTTCCAGAATCTGCATCGACGATTGGTACCTTGGCACCTCATCCATCTTACTTCAGCAAGAGCTCCCACTTTCAACCTCACCCGAGCACTGGCGACCCAGTAACCATCACCAACCGAGGCATCCGACTTGGACTCCCCATCATAGAGGAGAGTAAGAACCCTGGGCAGAAACTTGGTCTCCTCTCCTGCTTCTCAGACGGCGGTGCTGGTTCGGCTGTAGGCATCGCCCTCTTGCGCAATTCCTACGACACTCAAGAGTACAGTCGTTCTCGAGCTCCTCCAGTCGAGTTATCCATGCGCGCTTTCAATTTTCCGCCCCCGACTGTGTTCTTGACAAAGAGGAATGGGTACTCTCATAGAGAAGGGATGATTAGCAAGTGTTGGCTTCATTATTGGCCCAAGATCAAGCCTTTACGGTCTTACCCGACTGGCTCGTGGCAACATGACCCGCACACGGAAAACATGACGATGAGACTACCCAAGAGTGATGCAGAAGAGGTCAGGGCAAGCGTCGTATTTCAGGTAGTTTCGTCAGGGGCATGTTTCTCTCTGGCACTGGCCATCAGGCCAAGGGAAAGAACGGGCAAGGTTGGATTGCTACCAGTCTCGAAGGAATCAGACCAGTCGGAGCATTTGTTTATGATGCTGATCAACCAGCCAATGGGGTCTCAGGTGAATCTGAAAGTGCCTGGTGTGGCTGTGTATGCTGAGTGCCGAGTTCAATCGATTCGAGGGTCATGGATGTGTGATATCAAGGTTACTACGAGCTAGGACTGATTGGATAGGCTGAGAATGTTGATTCTAAAAGAATATAGGAATGACGCTGAAGACCTGATGATGAGCATGGTGTTGTCTGAGATCGCGCGGCTGTAGATCCAATCTTGTTGAACTGTTTGCTTGGCAAGGATATCTCCCGTGAGCTAAACACATGACAGTTTCGCCAAGAGGCTGATCATGGGCCAAGGTGCGATGTGGTTCAGGTTTGACATCTTGGCGATGTCCCCAGTCTTGGCTCTGGAGGATCGACAACGCCCAGCTTCAATCTACCCAAAACACTCCACTCGAGGTAAATTCCGCCTTCCTTCCGCACTCTCGCCCCGTGAGCGTACTAATCTGCCTCATCGCGTTCAGCTGGTCAACCTTGCAGGGGTCACTTGTCTTGGCAGACCAAGATAAAGAACGCATACCCATCCTCATCTTCTAACTTCAAACAAACCTTTCACCTTTTTACTCATAGAATCTTTGATTCAATTTCGCAAAAATGTGTTTCCCAACACGGAACAAAAAGCCGCAACAGCCAGAGTTTAATATTTACGACATCAACTCGAGGCCTGTCTTTAACGATGCTTCGAGCTTTAAGCGACATAGGCTCCACAAAACTCAGAGGACTAGGCGTGATGGATGGAGTTGGTGGTATGATGCTGTGTGGTTTGGTAGCAGCAGAAGCAAGAGGAATAGGAGAAGATCGAGATATGGAGATGGAGGAGGTGGTGGTGGTGG
>NKCJ01000154.1:0-77697 GCA_003947015.1 Fusarium sp. AF-6
CCACGAGGGCATGCGCAAATGCGTGAAAGAGCAAAGCCCCCCCTAGCTCGAATTTGCAAGAAAATCCCCAGAGGTGCCATGGTGATAGGTAGACAGATCGTAGAGGAGGTCCGCCGATGCGTGACAAGGTCTTCGGCCTGACCGACCCGCTCCGGGCCTCGGACTTGGTCGGGTTTGTGTTCCCAACCAATCAGGAGTGTGGCTTGACCTTGGCTAAGCCACAACCCTGCCAATTTGAAGGGCTAGACAAGCTCAGAGTCCATGCCCAGGCCGCCCAGATCGATCTCGTCCAACATCCGTCCCACCCATCTCCGAAAATCCGGACCATCCATCCACCTGCAGCCTTTTTCGTTCCTCCGCGGGACCGAACAGTTCCAGCTACCTTACCCAAGACAACGGGACTTCCGGCATGCGACTAAACATCGTTCCAGCTTTCCATGCAAATTCTAGCTTCCTGGGTGTCGGACAAGACTTCCATACTTGGTCAATAAACGGAGGGTGTGAGGCTGAAGTCTGGGAAACGATATCCAGGAAGGTCAATACGGAGGTGGGCCTGAAATCTTTATCGCTACCGTCGTATTCGCAGGCAAGCGGTGAATCACCAGCCAGGCACGCGAGAGGTGAAAACCCGATAGTCTGGAGCCGGGGTGTTGCGAGTGACCTTTCTCCGGCCCGTTCACACGAGACATGACCCGTCTGAACTGGTATTTCTTACTGGTCAGTGCCAAGCTCGGGTCGCGAGAGTTCATTCCAAGAGTCACCTTAGCAAAAGCTCATGACTATCCAGATGGACGCAGTTGCATGACACCAAAGCGGACTAGGCTCAACGTTCATCTCGATCCTGCTCCGAGCCCGCAGTTGGAAAACTCTGAAGTCCAATTACCAAGACATTATCCGTCAGCCAAAACTGAACATGTGAGCCATAACACCCGGGGCAGCCTAGAGTGTATCCATTAACCGCCCGCAGGGCGCGCGTAGGGCTGGCGGCCGAGAGACCCGCAACGGCGGCGGCTGGAGCCGGGCGATCCGCCGGCTGGCCTCGGGGCAGCAGAATCTGAACAAATCTTCTGCGTTCCACTGAATAATCTATCTGCCTAGCAGTTGCGTAGGCAGCTGAATACTGCCGATGGATTTCGGGGCAGGTGGTATTGAGCACGTTACAGCATCTCAGCCAGGGAAGCAGATGAGGCAAGCCCAGCTCCTGAGCTCTATACAACGATGCAAGTTTGTGGATCTCCGAGCCTTGAGCGATCCAGCTCCTTGAGCTCCTCCCCAAGCCACTGATCTGTAATAGCAAGCTGTGCTGCTGACTTGATGGCAAATGCTGGAGCAAACGGCTCCCAAAGCGTGGGGTCCATGCTACGTTACGGGCGGTCGGGCCGCAGAGACTTCAACATTCGTGGTAAGGCCAGCGCGCCCGCTCCAGCGGGGGAGGCGTCTCTCCAGAAATGCCATGTTCCATAACGCTTCCATGCATCATCGAAAGCCGGGTCGTGCATTTCCATTCCGCATCTTGTGCGATTCTTCGGTGCTGGGTGACCTTTTCCTTCCAGCTAGCACGGTTCGGTGTGTCCGCGTGGGGCAACCACTTCAAGTGGAGGCTCTTGTTTCGTGCGACAAGGCGGGTGAAGAAATAAGTGACACCAGAACATCGCAGAAGGTGGAGTAACTGCTGGCATGTATTATGAATAAATGAAGATGAAATATAATAAAACATTTAAATATATACCATGATATTATAAAATACTCTGGAGTCTTTTTGTTTATTCTCATTGTACTTTGGTGATTACCTTTGGGGGGGTGTAAGCGAATGCGTTCGTAATGGTGTGTCGCCTTTCCTTCGTTTTTCCTTCAGCTGGGTGGGTGCCACCCAGGATCGAGAAAAAACGTGCGAGTGTATCTTGGTAGCATGAACCCCAGCAGTGCAGGGGTCTTTCGCCAGGCAACTAACAAATATCATTGTTCTCCTTTGCGTAAGAAAATCAGCATCATCTAGTATCATCTTTTAGTCCATTCATGTCCGTTTTCCGGTCCTTCATCTTCCGCGCAAGCCGGCCAAGAAGAAAGAGGCATCCAAAGTCCGATGCGGAGTCTACGGATTTTAGGTGCCTCGGCACAGTTGTTCCTGCTCACAAATCCATTTCGTGTTCCTTCGGGCCCAGGCCCACCCCCCGGATTGCTGGCGCGGCGGCCTCTAATTTTAGTCCCCTCTCCACGTGGTCCAGGCCCAGCGATCCCTCGGTCTCGCCACCCGTTCGCTCCGTCGCCCGAAGAATTCGGCCGATTATCTAGTCCCGTCACCAGAACGGGAACCCCAACATTGGATCTCTCCCAGGTCCAGACGTGCAGATCTTAATTTCACTGACCCTCTATGTTCCCGCCAACGCAGTGTAGATTCAGCTTTCAGATCCCTCCTCCGTGGCTGTACTCTCTCACTGCCAGGATAATGGTCAAAGGACCTTACGGGATCGTTCTAGAACGGGTGCCGTTCATGCACTGCGATGCACCACACCGTACCGTAATGCGTCGCTTTCGTATTGCTCACCATCCATCATACCTGACAAACGGCCCGTAATCAGTAATCATAACACCTATGCGATTTCTAATTGTATTGTTGACCTAACCTCAAGTTGATATTTGGAATTCACTGTAGGTTTGTTGTAGGGTATGATGACTCAGTTGTTGTGGCCATATCGGCTGTGACAACGTCTCTTACCTTAACCAACCATCAAGTCTCCGCGGACGAGGAAGCCAAGTTAACATATTTGCCACTTACTGCCTCACATTACCTATGTGTTTAAAGCACTCGAATACTTGCAACTGTCTAGATACCTTATGATTACTAAAACATCACTATAACATCAACCTCGCGAGTAGCAGTGGCTTGACACAGGGTAGGTGATTTTAGCGAAGACGCGTAACAGTCTAGAAGGTGGCTGATGGTTCATTGCCAACGTACCCGTACTCGTCACCTATTCAGCCTCGCCATATGCTCGGGGCAGTATCCTTTTTCGACGTTAAATGGCGTTGGTGGGAACCTTCTGGTCCCCAGCGAAGGCATCCACGACAAGGGTGCTCGCGATTGCTATCCCGTCCACAACTTTCAAAGGAAACATATCATCAGATATGGACAGAACTATGTGAGCGCTGCTATGGATCGAGAGGTCTACTTGTTCACAGCCTAACCTTCACGGGTGTCTTTCGAGCCTACGCATAGCATGACGCGGTATGGAGTTGGGGGCACACAAGAGGCGCGTCGAGGTACAGGTCACGCGTCACTTCAGTACATGCCATATCAACAGGGTTGTTCAAGATCGCCACACGGGCATGATTGATTATCCCCAATGTAATCCCCGTTTCCCTTATGATACAGAACACCCAAAAACAGAACCGGACCCAGTTGTCATCATGAACACCCACATGGCGCTGCGCGCCGTGCACAGCGGATCGCAAAGATTCGTAACAGACATGCAAAACAGAACGCGCTTAACCACCGAAACCGTAGAGAGTGCGTCCTTGTCGCTTGAGGGCGTAGACGACGTCAAGCGAGGTGACGGTCTTTCGCTTGGCGTGCTCAGTGTAGGTGACGGCGTCACGGATGACACCCTCCAGGAAGGTCTTCAGGACACCGCGAGTCTCCTCGTAGATCACTGTTCGTGCTGTTAGTCGTGTGCGTGTGGGGTGAGATGTGGGTGATACATACTGGCAGAGATACGCTTGACACCACCTCGACGAGCGAGACGTCGAATGGCAGGCTTGGTGATACCCTGGATGTTGTCACGAAGAATCTTTCGGTGGCGCTTGGCGCCGCCCTTGCCGAGACCCTTGCCGCCCTTGCCGCCTGTTGATATAATGTTATCATCGTGTGTTCATGGTGGTGTGTGCTGGCCCAGAGACGCGACGCGTCTTGGGTGGAGGAAGGTGGATGGTCGGGGTGCGGTGTGACTTACGTCCAGTCATTGTGGTGTGTGAAGATGTGTTGGTGAGAAAGTGGAAGAACACGCGAGGTGTATACGTTGATGGTAGAAGAGTGGTGTTGGATGAAGTGTCGAAGTATTGAGATGCGGTAAGTGAAGGTGGGAGCTGGCGAGCTTAAGTACAAGTGGGCCAGATTCCAGATCAGTTACTGGACCCACTTTCTGATCCGGATCCCTGGCCGACGCGATCTGGCAACCAAGCGCGAAAAAAAAAAAAAAGGACGCGGAGTGCAACGAATTAAAAAAATCAGCGTGTGTCGATTTTTTGAAAGCGGGGCCTTCTGAAGTGTCTGTTTTTGGATGGTCAGGAATTCAGCCACCCACTGCTAAGTCCAACATCGAGATTCGTGACATTTAGGGTAGATGCATCGAAAACACCATGTTTATCAAGAGGTTGCTAATGATGAGAGTTGTGCTATGGTTTTTGATTGCTTATGGATATGTTCGTAGCTGTGAAGTACTGCAGTATTTTTAGGCATGCGTTCCTTGTTGTTACTCGCGCTGTACTGTTGTGGCGGTGTTTCAATTATCTCATTGATCTTTGTCGTGAACGATCTGCTCAACAGAGCCTACAGTTTGTTGCATGAAACAAGAGATTTGTTCGACCACGAACACTCGTGTCATCAAACATGACAAAGAGAGAAAGGAAAACGATCAAGCTTCAATCGCTGAACATGTCACAAGAGTTTAGAATTATCGTATGCACATTCGTTCAGATAGATGACTAGAAAGCAGCCATGGCGGCGGTTTACTGTATTCAACTTGCTACCACTACAGAAATCGACACGAACACACTCATAGGACGCGACAAGAAGCTCAGAGTCATACGGGCAAGTGGCAACGACGCGATGAGTCAAGCTCTGCAAAGGTAGGTAAATGCCGTAGGTACTCACTCAACGGGTGTACTTGCGCGCACAGAGAGGTACCGCGCCTGCAAGCTCCCCGTTCCCCAGACTCAAAGTCAAACCACCAGATCCTCCGATCCCCTTTGCCTCTCGCGCCAGAAATGCCGTGCCTGGCTGCCTGGCTGACCTTACCCAGCCATTTTTCTCATTGGCTGCGCGTGAACCCAGAACAAAGGGCGAAGACGTGATGTGGGGCCTCCCAACCATCTTCGCGGGGAGTGATTTTCTGACCAATCGAAAATCGGCGCGCGTGCTGCCTTTTTTTTTTAATCAGTCGCGCGCATTTTCCAGCGTGGTAGGCACGGATGGCTGGGGACCCATTTTCCCATTTTCGGTGGGTGATTGCAAAAAAAAAACAACCCAATCAGTAGCGCACGGTCCAACACTTCCAGATCAGCCGCGACCAGGAAAGGTGCACGCTACAGGTATTAAAGCAATCCCCCCGCCTGCCTTCTCTTCCGACTTTTCCTCCTGCATCACACACCCACTTCAGCCTTCACCCCCACCACAACCATCAACAACAACATCATCAACACTTCTTCCATCAACTTCATCCTCACATCAACCTTCAACAATGGCCCGCACCAAGCAGACCGCCCGCAAGTCCACTGGTGGCAAGGCTCCCCGCAAGCAGCTCGCTTCCAAGGCTGGTGAGTCATTTCCTCCCCATCGCATCTCGACGCGACACGCGCCTTGACCATCACTAACGCATACTGACTATCAATAGCCCGCAAGTCTGCCCCCTCTACCGGTGGTGTCAAGAAGCCTCACCGCTACAAGCCCGGTACCGTCGCCCTCCGTGAGATCCGACGCTACCAGAAGTCGACTGAGCTTCTCATCCGAAAGCTCCCCTTCCAGCGTCTGGTAAGTCCACTCCTTTTCTGCACATGCACTCAACCGACCGCGACTAACACGCGACAAACAGGTCCGTGAGATTGCCCAGGACTTCAAGTCCGATCTCCGATTCCAGTCATCTGCCATCGGTGCTCTCCAGGAGTCCGTCGAGTCCTACCTCGTCTCCCTCTTCGAGGATACCAACCTGTGCGCCATCCACGCCAAGCGTGTCACCATCCAGTCCAAGGACATCCAGCTCGCCCGCCGTCTCCGTGGTGAGCGCAACTAAGCCGGAGATGCTGGGATAACTGGGAGGATCACGACTTTGCTTTGACACGAGGGAATATCATGGTTTAGGGGATAATCAAAGGCGTTCGCGAGGAACAAATGCTTTATCTTACAGTTGGGATGTACACTACACAGTCAGCACCATTGGTAGCGACTGCATGCAATTGACCACCGGTCTCTGATCAACACCAGCCTCCATCGTGACATGCCTGCAATGACATGACGGGTCACAGTCCTAATACTTTAGATAGTTGCAAACTTAAAAGCACAACGCGTCCGCATCACGCGCATCATTCATTTACGCGACTGTACACGCCGTGAATAACTCAACGCGTCATCCCGAGATGAACGGGCCCTGAAACTCTAGCGCGGACTGTCCCCTTAGTGCTGGTTGATTTCTTCAGGTCATGTGCGCACACGTGTCAGCTGACAGAGGCTTCGTCAAGACTGTATTATCAACACCACCTCAATGGAGTGCTGCGCCGCTTGTTCGGGGGTTGCCTTGAAAGTCATGGATGAGTCAAACAAAGGAACGATGCCTAGAATGTAGAATGCGGGTCACTAGATGATTATGTAGATATGGTATGGGTATGGTGTGCCCAGGTCGAGAGACAAGATATTGAGTCAAGTTGGCCGATCAGAACAATGCAATGAATACTATTTACTTCGTCGACTACCAAACAAATTGACAGACTGTATCTACACTTTTACAACCCTAATTACGCCAGAGAATCAACATGGTATGTAGGAAGCTGCGCCAAAACATCGAACCCTCCTGTGCCCACCTTTCCAAGCTTGCCCATCACCGACCGACCGCTGGGCGTGGCGAGGTCATCCCAATCGCCGTCGAGCACAGCATCCTTGAGGAACGACAGTGTTGTCTCGAAACTCATCTTGGTGAAGGGGCTGACGTTGCCCTTTAGACCCATTCGGTTGAACGGCGTGAATCTACCGTTCCTCGTCATGTGGTCGCCAATCAGGTTCAGGTGGCGGTTGTCGACCTTGATGCCGTGGGATCCGAAGACACCAGCCAGCTCCTGGACGATGTTGCTGCGAGCCGCCTCAACACCGTACACTGCTAGCACGGCCGCAATGTCGTTGGTCTGGATTCGATGGGGGTCGATGAAATCGCTGTACCTTTGCATCGCCTGTAGGTTCACTCCCGCCGTGTGAATGACGCGTACGCCCTTCTCTTCCACAAAGGTGCAGGCTCCCACGCCAGAGATCTCTTGAACCACCGTCTTCTTGACAGCATCCTGCACAAGGTTGAGCATGAGGACCTTGGGGATAGTCGAGTCAAACTCGAGGGTGAAGCTGCAGTCGGTCCCACTCTTTGCGTCGAACGTAAAGTCCGTCACCTCGGCGTATGAATCCAGCACGCGCTCGGTTCGTGCCTTTGCCGACCAGTCGATGCCATCATCATCATCATCATCATCATCCACAGGGGCCATGCGTGGGCTACCTCCGATGCCTTCGTCCTCGTCCACATCATCAGCAGCGTCACGTGCCATCTCTTGCTGAACAGCATCGTCGTCGTCGTCGTTGGGGCCGTAGGATACCGCCTCGGTCCGGTTGGCCCGCTGCTTGGCATTTGTGGCATCGTCATCACCTTCGTCATCGTCGTCGTCCTCATCCCGGATGGCTTCGGCGTTAGGTGCCGCCGTTTCCACCACGCCGGCCTTGACACCAATCTCAGGCGTGGCCATCGTAGACTGACTCTGCCGCTTCTTGATGTCCTTCTTCACGAGGGAAAGAAGACGGGGGAGCAGCTTCCGCTCAACAGCGTCCATGACATCCGTGACACTGATGGCGTAGGTCTTCGTGTACTCCTCAGAGGCGAAAAACTTGAGGTCAACCCGGTAGACCTTGGCCGAGCCGTACATCTTGCCACGCCCGACCTTCTCCTCGACCGAGATGCTATCCAAAACGTAGCCAAGAGGCAAGACCGAGATAGACTTGGCAAAAGTCTCCGCATCCGCTGTGGACATCTCATCAATCGGGTAAAGGGACATGGCTGGCGTAGAAATCTTGTCACTAGCAGTCATGAGAATTTCTCGCAATCGCGGAATACCCAGGGTGACGTTCTTGGCGGAGTGACCAGCCAAATGGAACGTGTTCAGTGTCATCTGTGTTGAAGGCTCACCAACAGACTGGCCTGCCACGATACCGACAGCCTCGCCAGGCTCGACAAGAGACCGCAGGTACTTCATCGCAAACAGCATCTCGGCGTTCTTCCTGTTGAGACTCACGCGAGAAAGGGCGAGCTTCTTCTTGTCTGACTTGTCCCGCACTAGGCCGTCCTTGTTTTCCTTGAGATAGGAGGTCATGGCCTGATAGAAGGTCTCCGAGGTAGCAAAAGCAGTGGTCGCTGGGTTGAACATGCTGGAGAGTGGGTCCTGAGCCTTGGGGTCGTCGGCCTTGACATGCTTGAGAGCCTTCTTCATGTACTTGGCGATGACTTCTCGATGCTGTCCGAGCCTATCTCCTATGCTAGGGTCGTACTTAAGCTGAGCAGCCTGGGAGGTGACGTTCTCAAGAACGAAGCTGAAATCGTTCAGATACTTTTGCTTCGTCACATCAAGACCATCCTCTCCATATAGGAACTGGATCATGGAGCCATCGGCATCTCGCACGGTGGTGTCGTAGGCGACGGTCAGACCCTCCATGCCTTTGATGACACATCTCTGCAGATATCCGGATCTGGATGTCTTGACAGCTGTATCGATCAGACCTTCTCGGCCGGCCATGTGATGGAAGTAATATTCCTGAGGGCGAATACCAGTCAAGAAGCGCTGCACGATGTAACCGCCGGCTCGAGCATGAGTCTCGAATGGGTTGAAGCATGGCAGCGACTTGCCGCTGACCATGATAGGCACACGTCTGCCTTCCAAAACCTGCTGACCAAGGTTACAGGAAATCAGGGAAGCGTTGACTCGGGATCCCTTTGCACCAGATGTTGTCATGGCCTGCATCTGATTCTTGGGGAATGGCTTTTCCAGACCGTTGGGAACGCATGCAGTCTGGACCTTGTCCGTGATGCCACTGAGACCCTCCTTCATCAGAAGATCGAGACCTTCCTGCTTGCTGTCGTCGCGCATAACCTCCTCTAGACGCTCAAGGAGCAGGGGATCACGGGGACCAGGGTTCTGCTCCAGAGAGACGTACGATGAAGCGACGTTGAGACCGACTGTGTTGGCAGGTATAAGCGCTTCTCGTCGGGCCTTCTCTCCCTCGGGGGTGAGTCGCAGATCGTCCATACCGCAAGAAAAGGCTCGCACGTTGAGGTACCTGGTCAGCAATCTGCCGAGACTGCTGAGCAGTTTACCTGCAATAGCAGGGCCGTAAATCTCATGAACAGCGTGGACAACACCACCCGAACTGGGACCAATCTGCGACTTGTCCAAGATTCCAGTGATGAATTCGCCATCTTGGAATAGAACGACGCCCTCTTCCGAATCCTTGCCCCACTGACTGGCCTTGATCTGAGTCTCTGCCCTCATACATAGACCACCACAGTTGGGTGGTTGCATGTTCTTGAGGATAGTGGTGATGACCTGCTTGCCAGTCCACCTGGGAACTGGTCTGATCACGGCTGGGGCGACAAGCTCAATCCTCTCGCCGACGATATGACCGCTTTCAGGGCGCAAGGCGTTA
Source organism: Fusarium sp. AF-6 (assembly GCA_003947015.1). Taxonomy (NCBI): domain Eukaryota; kingdom Fungi; phylum Ascomycota; class Sordariomycetes; order Hypocreales; family Nectriaceae; genus Fusarium; species Fusarium sp. AF-6. The sequence goes on from NKCJ01000154.1 coordinate 9,659, forward strand.
TACACCAGTTGTTGATAGTCGCCACGGCTGAAAAATGTGTCTCGGTTGCAGAGGGCCACGGACACGGAAATGTGATCCTGAATGAGACCTCGGAGGGGCTTGCCTGCGGTGTAGGATAGGTACTGATGATCGGTGTCGGCAATCTGAAGGGCTTCCGCTCGGGCAACTTCGTTCTGGGGGAAATGCATGTTCATTTCGTCACCATCAAAATCGGCGTTGTAAGTGTTACAGTTGGCGTAGTGCATTCGAATCGTCTTCTCGTTCGGCAGAACTCGCACTCGATGTCCCATGATGGACGGCTTGTGCAGGGTCGGCTGACGGTTCATCAAGACAACATCACCGTTGGTGAGGTGACGATAGACCTTCTTGTTCCTGGTTCGGGCAGCGTTGCTGCTTGTAGGAGCGAGAAGCTGGTTTGCCAGTGACACGCGGTCGTCAACGGACTTGTTTCGAAGGTTGACGATTTGACCGTTCTCATTCTCGATCGCGAAAGCGCCGGGCCACTTGTCCACACCGTTGATGACGGCCTGCTGCATGTCGCGGAAGTTATGACTGGTCACCGGTTCGGGATATGTCAGCTTCTTGGCAAATACAGGCGGAACACCGATTTCGTTGGTCTCGATGTTGGGATCCGGCGAGATGACACTTCGAGCGGCGTAGTTGACTCGCTTGCCCATCATGTTCTTTCTGAACAGACCCTCCTTCTTCTCAAGCTTCTGCTTGATACCATCTTCATTGCGCTTTGCCGCGGCCCCCTGGACCGGGTTCTTATCCTTGTCAATGAGTGCGTTCACCGACTCTTGCAGCTCGGTCCAGGCCTGGTGAAGCTGGTTGACATCTGCTCGCTCTTCCTGGAGATGCGCATGAAGTTGGGCAATTCTTCCGCAGCCTCTGAGAATGTTCTTGTACAACGAGTTCTGTTGAGCTTCCGAGATCTGGGAATCGCCCGTACGGGCCTCTGGACGATATCGGTTGGGTGGCACCATGAGGATCGTCAGGAAGAACATGTCCGGAGTAACCTTGGAGGAGCTTCGTGTTGCAGGCTTGGCATTGTAAAGAAGAGCGATCAGTTCTTGTTCCTTGGTGAAAAGCTCATTCAGGCGGGCTTGGACTTCCATTGCACTGATGTACCTCTGCGGGATGGCAGCAGCAGCGGTGTCGGCGTCGGGCATGTCGACATCTTGATCGGCGCCATCCTCATCGGCCTGTGCCTTCTCGCGAGTTGGTGAGCCTACATCCGCAACACCCTCATCGGATGAGTATCCGTCTGGCCTCTGCTTTGTCGTAACTTGATGAACTCTTGCCATGGCGTCGGCTTGCTTGAAATTCTTCTGAGCCATCTTGGCCTTCTCCTTATCCGACAAGGATCTCTCAAAAACCTTGACAAATCGATCCTTACGATAGGATGGAGAGATACCACCACAGCTGGCGCATATTCTCCTCTTAGTGATCTCGGCAAGAAATTCCTTGATCACCTCCCGTCGCATTTCGCTCGCGCCCTCGTGTTTTCCTCGCTTCGTTTCGCCTCGCTTGACCTTGATGCCGCGAAGACACTTGTCAACATATCTGTCTCTTGCGCGAGTGACGTTGTCGATAGAATTGCTGTCACCCTCCTCCTCGGCCTCACTTTCCAGTCCTGAAAAGTCACCCAGCTCGATGGCTAGGTCATTCTCGCCGATGGCGCCAACAATGTGCGCTTCCTGAATCAGGCCATGCTGTAGGAGCTTCAACTTGCACATATACTTGTGCAATTCTTTTTGGCGGAGTCGAAAGCCCTTGCAGTAGACGCAGGCGGCCTTAAGAAGTCGGTAGGCCTGGTCCATAAACACCGGGTGATAGACAGGGACGGGGAGTTGAATGTGACCAGCATGGCCGGGGCACGTAGACTGGTTCAAGTTGCAAGTTGTGCATCTGCGATCGGCCTGTCAGCCTCTTCGAAACTCGATACATTGGGCTGGAACTTACGGCGCATCACCCCAAGAACCGAGCGCAGGGTCGTACAGACCGCCTGGTACTGGATTGAGGAGGTTGTCGAAGGTACTGTCGTTCTCGATTCGCTTCACCGAAATGGATCGGATCTCCTTTGGCGACAGGAACGTAAACTCGACACTCTCCACGCCGGAGGCGACAGGTTGTGCGATATTCATTATGACGCTGCTGCCGCTCAATCGAGCGCAAAGAATTGACAGTTAGGCGACGTCTCCGAGTTAACTGTTAAGGTCCATTGCCCGGTGCAACGTGCGAAGTGAAGGTCAAGGTGGTGGGGGATTGAAGCTTGGAACGTGAAAACAAATTTTTGGCGGTGCGGAGTGGCAGAATTTTAGGCTATTCCATGCGCTGTGAGTCGCGCCGCGACTCAGTGTCGCCTTACTCCATCATTTACATCATCCACCGAACCTCACATTCCACGTAACACCATCCTTCTTCACATCAGTCGCTTTCTCGGCTTTCATCCGACTTCTACTGGGAAAATTACTGATCGAACAAACGGAATTCCCCGGATCAAGCCTCGTACGGCTGGGGAGGTGTCAAAGTACCTGTCAACCATCGCCATATCCAAGCCATGGATCGTCAGAGCCAGTCCCCCGGCCTTGGGCCGCGCCACGATGCCTCATCAAGGGTGCAAAAGACGGAATCAGCTGCCGAAAGAATGGCTGCACTAAAGGCTCGTGTTGCTGCAGCGATCGGAACAAGCAAAGCGAAAGGTGGGCTGAATGTTGGTCTTCACCCAGCCTTGGAAGATCTTGGATCATGGAAACCTGCCAATAAATCGAAAGACTCGACACCTTCATCCTCGAGCGCGCGATCGGACAAGGCTCGAGGCCAAGATGGCTTCAAGGCCAGCTCCATGGGCAAAGAAGGCGGCGAGAATCCGTATTACGACCCTGGCCTTGCGTCGCAATCAGGTGGTGGAAAGGCACGCCAGTCTCGCTCGCTCGTCTTTAACCAGAAAGGCAAATATATTGCGCAAGCCAATGCTCTGCGTCGGCAGGCTGCCCTCGAGGCGATGAAGAAGCGAATCGCAGAGCAAACCCGAAAGGCCGGTATCGACGAAGACCTTGACGTGGAGCGCAATTTCGTGACGGAGGCTCCTTCGGGAGCCGAATGGTGGGATGAAGGACTCGTTTCTGGCACGAATTACGACCTGGTGGACGATCCCTCCCGGCTTAAACTCAGCACGCCTGACAGCATCATTACCGAATATATTCAGCATCCAGTCGCCCTCGAGCCGCCACAAGATCGCCATGTCCCTGCTGCAAAGCCCATGTTCTTGACATCTAGAGAACAGGCTAAGCTCCGCCGGCAGCGCCGAATGGCAGAGTTGAAGGAAATGCAAGCCAAGATCCGCCTGGGATTAGTGCCCGCACCTCCACCTAAGGTGAAGAAGGGCAACTTGATGCGAGTTCTCGGCGATGGTAAGTTGAATCCCTATATCGCCACCCCCCGGTCGCTGTTCTGATACTAACAAATTCATAGTTGCTGTCAAAGATCCAACGGCCGTCGAAGCACGAGTAAACCGCGAAATTGCAGAGCGCCACCAAAAGCATGTCGAAACCAATGAGGAGAGGAAACTCACTAAAGACCAAAAGCACGAAAAGTTGGCGACAAATCAGCAGAAGGATGCTGACAAAGGAATTTATATTCTGGTCTTCAAGATTGGGAGCCTGGCCAATGGACAGCACCGATACAAGATTGGCGTCAACGCCGAGCAACTGGCGCTCACCGGAACATGCATCATGCATCCAAAATTCAACCTGGTCGTTGTTGAGGGTGGTGAATGGAGCATTAAAAAGTACAAGAAACTCATGCTCAACCGTATCGACTGGACTGAGAACGTGCCATCAAGAGATCGAGATGGAAAGCAGGGGACCGTACGCGACTGGCTCCTTGCTGAGAAGGACAACGGAGAGCTCAAAGACATGTCCATGAATGAATGCAAACTGGTCTTTGAGGGTGAGCAAAAGGCACGGGCTTTCAGAAAGTGGGGGAGTAAAGTCTGCGAGACAGACGCAGAGGCGAGGGAGGCTCTTTCTCGTACCAAGATGGACAACTTCTGGTCTCTCGCTAAGGGATTTGTTTAGGCGGTTGAGGCTTGATGAAGCCGCAAGAATCACGATATTGGCGGTATTGGGGAATGGGGTGTGCTCTTATAGTCTGTTGCTCTCAGTTGCCTGGTTCTCAGGTTGAGAGGCTCGACACAGCCCCCGAGGCGTTGTGCCTCTATTCTCCCTACTTCCTCATCTATGGGCCAACATGTTTTCCGATGCAAGACTTGAATGGGCGATGAAAACACAGATGGATACCTCAGAATTAATATAGATGCGCGACCCGGGCAGCCCCTGGTCAATAGAGAGCTCGTGGAGGAGCGTTGGAACCACTCAGTTGGCTGGCTACTGATTGCATCTCAATGGCTAGACCTCATACTTTGCTTCACCCTTGACAATTTCGGCTTGCGAGCCGATATCAATTGCCGCCTACGATCTCGGATCACGGAGTCGGTTGGCGCGAGGAGATAGATTCCGCTGTGGGGTTTGTTTCGGCCTCGGAACCGGAATGAGGGGTGCTTGCGCCTGTGAGTCAACTGGTTAGTCAATGATCTTCGAAGCAAGTCAAGTATAGAAACCAAGAGCATCGCAGTTGAGGCGACCTTTCTTTCCCATTCACATGTCGCCCGTGTATGGATAAGCCACAACACAACCAACTGACAGGGGCGCAATCACAACAGACCAAGATGGAATACACAAAGCGGGTAACCTTCCTATTTCGGTGACTGGATCTGAATGCTGACGGACTGTTGCCAGACTCGGCGAGAGTGGTCTCAAGATCTCCAAGATCATCATGGGTTGCATGGTCTTTGGTAGTCCCAAGTGGGAGGGATCACCGTGGACCCTTGACGAGGGAGAAGGACTTGAGCTGCTTAAAAAGGCATATGACCTGGGGATCAACACTTGGGATACAGCTGATTTCTACTCCAACGGCGCTTCCGAGGAGATTATCGGCAAGGCCCTCAAAAAGTTCAATATCCCTCGGAGCAAAGTGGTCATTCTCAGCAAGGTCTACTTCCCCATCGCGGAAGGCGAGGGAACAAGGGTTCCAGTTGTAAACGATGGACCGACAGTGAACCAGATGGGCCTTTCCAGAAAACACATATTTGATGCTGTTGACGGAAGCTTGAGACGCCTTGGGCTTGACTATATTGGTGAGTGAAGTCGGATGTGCCCGTCTCCGGCCGTCGACGAACCATTCATTTGACGGCTGTCAACCATCCCGCCAAGAGTTATGGCAGCCTACCAATGTGGTGGGCAATTGAATCCTGGCAAGCGGCCAGGATCCAACATTGACGGTCCGAGTGGAACCGTAAATTGGCTGTCACTCTCACCACGGCCCATGGCATTCCTAAAGCAGAATTCTCTGCAGGTGATAGTAACAGGGGGGATAGAAGAATCCCAGAGGTGGTTGTGCCAGTGCACCTTTCCCCCCTCATCCCGCTCCACTTGTCAGAGTCTCGACTTTCCCACCTGAATTGTCAAGAGCCGCCTCTGTGTTGGGACCTCGTGTCCTCTGGGCTCGGGAATTGCGATTTTGGGGTCTGCTTGCACCTCGGCTTCTGCAAGGCATCATTGCGCACATGACGATTACCCTATTCACAGTCCGAACGAGACCCTATTCAGACGGCATTGGCTGATGTTACCCATTAGACGTCCTCCAGATCCATCGTCTGGATCGAGAAACGCCCCCAGAGGAGATTATGCGAGCTCTGCACGACGTGGTCATGTCGGGCAAGGTGCGGTACATTGGAGCCAGCTCCATGTATGCATGGGAATTTGCCCGACTGCAGCATATCGCCGAGCTCAAGGGATGGACCAAGTTCATTTCGATGCAGAACTTTTACAATCTGGTCTACCGAGAGGAAGAGAGGGAGATGATCCCCTTCTGCAAGGCCACAGGTGTGGGCGTCATCCCCTGGTCTCCCATGGCTCGTGGCCTCCTCACTCGGCCCTGGGGTACAGGCGAGAGTAGCCGTGCCTTGAACGACAAGCATGCCGCGACGTGGAACGCAACGGCCAGTGGGGAGGTCGTGGGACGCGTTGAGGAGTTGGCGAAGAAGAAGGGCATCAGCATGGCCGTGCTCTCGACAGCGTGGGTGCTGCACAAGGGATGCTGGCCGATCCTGGGCATGAACAAGCCCGCGCGGATCGAGGAGGCGGTTGAGGCGCTCCGTGTCCGGTTCACAGATGAAGAAGTCAAGTATCTCGAGGAAGAGTACAAGCCGCGAGCCGTCCAGGGGCATTAAGCTCAACCACCCTGTCCTGCCCTGGCTCGTAGCTAATGGGGGCCGGCGCGTAGCTAGCGAAGCAACCTGGAAGGACGGGCATCGGGTCAATCCATGAATGAAAGAAATGTATTTACCCTGTTTCGTGAGCCTCTTGTCGGAACTCTGGCGCCCCGGCGGCAAAAACTGGTGCGCCTAATAAGCTGTCATCAAGGGGACCCTTGAACGCTCGGACGGGCCTTTCTTGCTTGGCCTTTGCCTACTCGGGCAAACTGGTCGCGACTTTACCTCGTAGGTCGTAGACCAGTGGAGGCCACGGAAGCGGGAGAGTGAGAAAGAAGAAGGACGAGCCAAGTTGTGTGTTAGTAAAGGGCGATTTTTCCGTGGATATCCTGGACGCAAGCCGCCTGAATGAGCCAGGTAGTCGACCATGAACGCGCGGCCGTGCCCCAGATGCGCCTCTGAGTCTGTTTAAGCGCGTTTCTCATCTTCTCGTGGCATGATCAAGACAGAGTGTCGTCAATGACAAGTTTGTTACTCAGCCCCTGTTCCTGTTGGACGACGCCGATGACAGATTGCAGACGTCGATGGCGTCTCCAGCACATGCAAGGCATCCAATGCAATGCGAAACGAAGGAAGGATTGAAAGGACCGGGCCGATGCTATAAGGCTATTCGCGTGTAAGCATCGGGAGGCTTGAAGCCGTCCCGTTGCCTAAGCCCTCCGGGTTGCATCCAGGAGCGCCTATGATGGATCTTTGGAAGTGCCCAGGAAGACATTGAGGCTGGGCACGGGTGAAGGCTTTGATTTGACGTCTGGTAGAAAAACCCGCGCACTGTGGGCAGACGCGTCTCCCCGCTCACCCAACCCATCTTCCCTCGGTTTGTCACAAGTTGGAGGGCATCCAAGTCCGTACTTGCGCGACCTTGTCGACACTGTCTCTGTGTTACATCTCCCCCTCCTAACGTTCCTGGCCCGCTTCGCCCGCTTCCACTCTTAATTACTCCGTTGGTAGGGATGGATTGCTTGCTGGACCTCCACACATCTCCAGACCGGAGTAGCGGCCCTGTCGAACTAAACCGCAAGCTGCTCTCACCGGTAGGACCAGGGCCCCCTTCTCCCCTTTTCCTCTGCCTTCTTCTTGGCCTCGAACATGTCCGTCGTACAATATCGTATCGGCTCTTCGGATCTAGCCCGGCCTTGGTCTTGGCTTTTCCCATGCCCTGGCCTGCACTGGCCCGGACTCGCACGAGTCGCACGAGCTGCACCCCATGATTGCTCTTAAAGCCCCCTGGCCGTTTTTGCCCACGATGACAGCTCGTCCGCGATCCGTGGGTTGATCGATGCATGCCTGTTGGACCAAAAACCCCGCCAGCGCAAGGTCCAAGTGGTTCCTGGCGGACAAGGCATGGCATAGCATGGCGCGAGTGAGAGTCTTGTTCACTGCGTGGTGCTGCGCAGGGCTGCGCAGGGCAACAGCGCAAGGAAGGAACTCTTGAGGAGGACAAGGTTGGCCGGGCCATGGTAGCCGTTTTGCTGGGGGGGGGGACCAGGACGGATCTGGATGTAATCCATGACGCCAGGGCCTTTGTTGGAGGCAGGCCTTGACTTGAACTGGCTCTCGTCCCATCACAGCGTCGGCCGATTTGTCGGCAGGGAAATCCTTGCGATACGCGCGCTTTAGACGCAGTCACCACCTCTCACAGGTCCCGACAGTCAGGCACGCATCCTTTCTCAGCACACACTTACGGTGGTGGTAACTTTGAGAGAGCATGGGCCATGCAAACCTAAGGGGGGGCTGTGCGCGCAAGCAATGCGAGTGCGTGCTCTCGGACGGTTTTGAGGGTGTTGGTTCTTGGGGGTGGAGAACGGTCCGGCTTCACTATGGGACGATGGCATCACTCACTCTCACAGGCCGACAGGAAGGAACCATGAAGATTCTTTCGACGCACAAGCACAACCACCGTCTGCCACCATCCAGGCCCAAGCCCAAGCCCCGCCCCGTCTTCCCTAGAATTCCATGTTTTTGATACTGCCGAATATACGACCCCATCCCTGCCCCGTCCCCTTTCCCCAGTGCAGCGCAGTGCAGGCAGTGCGTGCTTCCCTTCTTGGGAAAACCCTTGCTTCGACGGAATGCGGCCCTTTATACCTTGGCTCATTCACACCCAGGGCAGTTGGTGTACAGGACAGGACACAGACTCTATTCTGGGCATCCAACGGCCGTAATCGTGTCAAGCCAAGGCAAGGCACACCCCAGTCCGTCCAGAATCGATGGACGAGTGACAGCAAACGGCCCTGGCAACACCGTTATCTCCCTTAACCCATCCGAGAGATCTATCAAGTCCAAGATGGCCCAGCCCCATGGTTGGCGAACGGAACCCTTGCCTAGGTCTCATTTCGCTCTCTTTTCCGGCCCCGTCACCCGCTTCTCGACACCTTCCCAGTGAGTGGCTCTAGTGCCCGCGAACGCCAAACCCTTCTCTCCCCACCACCGACTTGCCTGTTTCCTCGAACCCCCCATGCAGGCGGAGCCTGATCCTTCCTTCGACCTGCCATGCTCGCCTGTGTTTAATTCATCGAAGGCGGCTTGCGTCGTTAAACGGAAGGCTCCGTAATCGACATTCCCTGTCCAGTACAGCACTGGACAGAGGTACACAGACTGCTTCCTCACTCTCTCGCTCGCTCGGTCTCTCTCTCTGGCTGATCTCTTCTTCCTGTTGCCACCCTCTGTTGTGTCGACCGTCTCTTGTCTTGTTCTTGACTCCCCCGTCTTGACCGTGAATCGAAATATTTATCCAACTGCTACCCCATCATGGGGTTCCCAGCTTGGTCGATGAAACTCCCCTCTTCGCAATAGTCCACTGCCATCCGCGGTCTTGTTACTTTCTAGGGCTCCGTTCCGTTGCTTGCTTGCAGAAGGTGTATGGCTCTCAAGACCCTGGCCAGCCCACGGCTTCTAACACAGCCCCGCGTCATCCAACAACATCAACATGTACCTTACACCTCCCTCGACATCAAACTCCCCAGCATCGCATCATCGTCAGTTCCTTGGGCTTAGTTCCTCGAGTTCTGATACTTCACGCCTCTCAGAGGGACCGGCGCCTGGCTATCACTCCCCACTCCAACCAGTCGTTTCAACAAACGAGTTGGAATCATCTCCCGGTTCAGCTTCACCTTGCTTCAACCCTCGTTGGCTCTCTGGCCCAAACACTCAGCTTCTATCACCGCCTCCCATGGATCACAGTAGTACCGCTTGGGTCACACCGGACGGCCTCGTGGCGGCGACCTCATCAACACCATCTAGTTCGGTGGAATCTGATGCTCTGGGTTCCGAGTTTAACACCTTTGCGGCCTACGAAACCTGCCTTCCCACTCCGTATCAAACCCACGAAGCCTACATGCCGACAACACGAAATCCCGCAGCTCACCACCCTCTCCCACCATCGAGTAGCCACTCTGACCGAGGGCCAGCGATAGCTTCTAGGCCTCCATTCGGATACTTGCAGGACCCATCTAACCCCAGATTCAGGATGGAAGGCCCCGTTAGTAGCTATTGCCAAGGGTTTGAATCACCGTCCTACTCAGCCCCCGGACCAGCTAGTGCGGCCTATCACACAGACGGAACACCTTTCGCCCCGAGCCTTCAGTCTGACTTGAGCGCGGGGGCTGCAACGACCTGGCCAAAGCAAGACTACGACGTGTCTCAGTTTTACCAGAACGCACAAGCCCAGATACCCGATCTTGGTCAGGACAGGCGCATGTTGAAAACCAACAAGGTGAAGAGACCTACACGGAAACATACCTCAAAGGAGGAAGCAAACTTTCAGTGTGAGGTTAAGGGTTGTGGAAAGTTCTTTAGTCGCAGTTACAACTACAAGTCACACCTGGAAACTCACGACGAGAAACGGGAGTATCCGTTTCCATGCACCGTTGATGGATGTACAAAGAAGTTTGTGCGGAAAACCGATCTACAGCGACACCACCAAAGTGTTCACATGAAGGAGCGTAACCACAAATGCGACTACTGCGGGCGTCTTTTTGCTCGCAAGGATACACTTAGGCGGTAAGTTCAGTCTTGTCATGCGACAACCTTCTATATGGATACTGACGGACTGGCTAGGCACATGGAAGACGGTTGTTCAAAACGATTCGACATCGGTACCCTGAACCTTCAAAACCCAGGTTTCACAGGACTGGGTTTAGTAAACCAACCAGGACCGTCTGATTCGAGTAATCGTCGTGTTGTGTAGGCAGAGAGACTGGCCAGTGTCCTGCCTTCCACTCTGAGAGTCAACACCAGGAGTTATTGACGGTCTTTTGGTCGTGGCCGTTACCTAGTTTGGCTGGATACTTCGACCAACCTTTTCAGCCCCTCTATGATTTCTCATCTTGATTATCGTGGCGATCTGTTCGAACCGTGGCCATTTATACCTGGAATATTTGCGACCGCATTGTGTGTTCCATTGCCTTGGGTGGTAGGATATCCAATCACAGCGACGGACGTGATCCTTTCTCTCAGCATCTGTTGAATGCTTAACGTTATATGGAGAGAAACTGCTAGAATTTTCCAGAGAGACTTCAAGGTACCTATACTAACCCATCGAGTCATGGCTTATTGTTTTGTTGGGTGTCGACGTTCGCTAACTAAGGATGGTATAGGAATGTATCCAGACGATTGGAAGGTTGGAATACTCGGGAGTCATGGACCGATTCCGGCTGGAGTATGTCTGGGGTACTGAGTGAAGTGATGTCGGTTCCAGTAGCATCCTGTTGGCAGGACACGAAAGCTCCTTCGAAGACATCGGATCAGTTTCAGGGGCGGCAACCGTGGCGAACCATCCAGATGCCCACGCTGCTCTACGTCTGAGCTGGATGACATGCTTTGTAATTCACAAAGCACAGTCCTTGCTGAGGACAACGACACCACAACATACTAAATGTCTACCCGCCGAGAGGGCCTCTCCAGTTGGATCGTGCGACGAGATACGATACATCTAGAAGCAAGATAATGACAAGGTTCTACGCTTAATTATGGGGACGAGCATTCAAGATACGGATCTATGCAGCTTCCCGCTGTTTGGCGAATCGCGACATCCTGGTTTCCCGGTTTCAGCTCGGCCGTCAAGATGTGTGCCCTCCCTCGAAGTAACCGCGCGCGAACCGTGGGGCTGCTATTTCAGACACAGGTCGAATCGGCGCATTTTGGCAGTGATTCATCTGGGGAGGGCATTGCTAAGTAATGCTTCCTTACCATATGTCTTACAAGGGACATTGAGGGGAAGGCTGGGTAGGGAATGAAACATTAATGCAGATATGTGAGTGTCCAACAATGGATTGCAAGATTCATGCCTTGGGAAAAGATCTGCGAATCACAGGGAAGCGAGAATTGTCCGCCTGGAATCACAGGCCCGGGAAATTAGATGGTAATGAAAATGTGCCCATTGTTGTGAAGCTACAACCATGGTCATGTCACCTTTCACCTGTACGGCCGGGCCGTTCCTTGGTAGAGATTTTCCGGTTGGTCTCGACTGAAAAACGACTTTAGAATTACGGCGACCTCGAGTTGTTGGACATGATCGTCTTGGAGCGAGTATCTTGAGTCCCTATTTGCGGGCAGTCTCTGAAGCTAAGTTGGTGACATCCATCCATGCCGGACCTACGTGGCAGCAGGGCATCATGCATGTGATGGATGTTACTAGGCACCGCGTTAGTGAGGAGGAGCTTTGATAGGATCCATTGATGAAGGTATCGGGGATGTTCTTGGAGGCTTGTTTCAGGTAGAGACTGCTGTCAAGATAGGCGAGAAGATACATGTCGTCTCAGCTAAAGTACCTGGCAGGGACCCACAATATTAAGGCAGATAGACTGTCCAGTACATCCCCACGTCATCGAGCCCAGGCTTGACCGGAGGTCGGTGAACCACCAAGCCTCAGGCTTCCGTCTACCGCCGTCCACTTTCCGTGCCCTTCCTCTGTTGGCATTCTTTTCCTTGCTCACCATCTGACTGCGTGGACGGCAAGCCACGAGTCTTTTTCCTGCCTCCCCTCTATGGCCCAGTCGAATTCTACGCCGCATACGCCAGCCCCGAGAGGCCCAACCTGACCCCGACGTTCGTTGCGATCGAGACCCTGCAGCCAGTTTTTGCTGTCGTGCAGCTTCTGGCTTACTTGCCCAAGCTATACTCCCAGCGACTGCAATCATGGCATGCGACAACCATACATACGGCGCCAAGTGTCGTCTGGCTCCCGTTGCCCGCGTCCGACGAGAAGACGACGTACCACTCGTCGAGGCACAATTCTTTTACTCGTCCCTTATTCCCATCGACGACCCCCTTTCGACATCCTCGACCATTAGTACCGATGCGAAGACGAACAAGGGTCAGGTGCGGCCCTTTTCTAGGGGTGACAATAATGCTCTCGAGAAAGCTTGGTTGAGTCTCATGTCCGATAACGACCGACGGGCTCACCAGGATGCGTGGAAGGACCAGGGTCGGCCGTCTCAGTTCGATGCGAACAAACTGGCCTCACTTGTCCAGGCCCTGACGACAAAACACTGGGAAAGACATCGTGGAGGCTACCAACCACAGGATGTCGCTGTGCCAGCTGGCCATGCCATGCCAAACACCCCGGTGCCCGCCTGTTGTTCCGAGCTGGTGTTTGATGTATCGGAAGAGTTAGAGGCTACCTTTTGCTCTTTGGCTAGAAGGAATAACCCTGCCTTAAGTGTTGACGAAGTAACCCGGCAGGTTGTTCTTGGGCTTGGTCGCCTGAAGGAGCTGGCAAGCAATGCGATCGAGCCTCGGCCATCCTCAGCGGATATACCCTCCAGTCGTCCAGGATCTTCTTCTACAACCAATGCGAGCCACCCTATTGCTAGGATCTCGAAGACTCCGACAGAGTCTCGCAGCGCGAAACGTCGATCTACCGTTGGTGAAACCAATCTAAGAGCCAGATCCCTTTCGCTGTCACAGGCCAAGAACCGGACCCCCAGATCCCAGACGCCCGTCGGAAGTCCAACTGTTGCTCGTCCGCCAGGCTTGGATGATGGAATATCAGGGAAGCCCTTTGTACGAGTAGGCAGTCCAGAAACACAATCCGAGCCTGGTTTTGTCCCATTTGCGCAAGCCGCTGGTGTATTGCGGGACGTTGGCCAGCCCCGAGATCAGGTTGAGACAACTGAAGTGGATGATGCTTCTCAAGCAGCAAAAGCCATCGACAAGCCAACGGTAGACGACTATCGGCCCAGCGTTGCCGAGGTTGCGGTCGGGGTATCAAGATTACACATGGTTTCGTTGCCATCTCTCCAGATGAAGCCGATTTACTGGTCTCCTGTTAACGACGTCGCTGTTGTAGCTCGGGCGACATGGTTTTATAGGTATGGATTTATAATATTCGGGAAGACTTTCGCTAATTTGATATAGGGACACAATGCTTCCGATCCCACCGATTGTGGCGAATCAGTTGGAGGCCGGCTACCATGAACTTCGACCATGGACGGAAACTTGGTGCGATGAACTACGATGTGCCATCGATGTTGGCCCATTGGGCGAGGAAAAGGTGTCCCACCGGCTCTGGCCCAAAGAATCCGAAATCGGCTCTGCTGATGAAGTTGGTTTTCCTGAGCCAGCCATCCCAACCGACCCATTCTGCGCTGCTCGCTGCTTTCATGGTGAAGCGGCAGCTGAAGGATCCATTGGCCCAGCTGCCGCCGATCGAAGAGCCTCGGGAGAGTTTCAGACCCCGACACGGCCTTTCTCCAACTATCACGTCATATACAAGAATGCCACCGAAGCGTTCCTCATGAAGCCAAGCCTAAAACCATCGGCGTATTATGGAAGACGACCCGTGTTGAAGATTATGAAGGGCGTGACTGTTGGTGTTCCTGTTGTCCGAGGCTTCAACAGAGCAGCCTGGGAGCGGCTTCATCACAAGAAGCAGACTCCCAACAAACCGGGCGTATCGGCAGCTGATGAATCACATGAAAGCAGTGGCCAGGACGTGTGTTCCGCTTGCAAGGCAGACAAAGAGAAAGGGCAAGTTACTGACTTGATTTTGGTCGCCCATGGCATCGGCCAGAAATTTGCAGAGAGAGTGGAGAGCTTCCACTTCACTCATGCCATCAATGGCTTCCGTCGTGCTGTTAACATTGAACTACAGAGCCCTGTTGTCAAGCAGGTACTTCGTGCGGACCAGAATGGACTCATGATTCTTCCCCTGAACTGGAGGATGGGCCTCTCTTTCGAGGATGGAGGGCCAATGAGGGAGGAAGACAAGGCAGACTATACTCCTGAGGGCTTCGGGCTCAAGGACATCGAGCCGGATACCATTCCTGCTGTTCGCAGCATGATATCGGATGTCATGTTTGACATTCCCTTCTACATGTCCCATCACAAGGGAAAGATGATCAAGGCTCTTGTGTCCGAGGCAAACCGTGTCTATCGACTCTGGTGTCGCAACAACCCAGGCTTTGCCGAGAAAGGGCGCGTCCATCTCATCGGACACTCACTGGGTAGCGCCATGGCTCTTGAGATTCTCTCAAATCAGCCGACCTCAGTACCCAGACTTGACTTAACCCGTAAGGAGCCCGAGACACGGTTCTTTGAATTCGACACGAGAAACCTCTTCCTGGCAGGCAGCCCGGCTGGGTTCTTCCTGCTTCTTGAGCGTGGCACGCTCATGCCTCGGCATGGACGAATGAAGCCTGGGGCTGACTCAAGCGATGTCGTGGCCAAAGACATTGTCGGTGAAGCTGGCACTTTTGGCTGCCTGGCTGTCGACAATATCTATAATGTCCTCGCCAAGGAGGATCCCATCGCGTACTTCCTCAACGGTGCCGTTGATCCCATCTACGCGGCGAGCCTCAAGACAGCCTACGTGCCGAGCATAGCGGGCTCCTTGTGGAAGTCACTCGGCGCAGCCATGCGAAACGTCGTGCCAGGCATGGCCCCAGCCCCGAACCCGCTCGCCCCAGAGCCAGAGCGGCCGTCCACGATTCGTCTCCCCTCCCAGCTTGAACTCGAGGTTCACGACTTTACGCGAGAAGAGATTGCCGAGAAGAAAGCCTTCCTGCTCAACGACAATGGGCAAATAGACTGGTACCTCCGCTCGGGTGGAGGCCCCCTTGAGATTCAGTACCTGAACATGCTGAGTGCGCACACAAGCTACTGGACGAACAACGACTTTATCCGCATGCTTTGTATCGAGATTGGAAGGGAGCCGGGTCGGGCTCACACTCTCCCTGCTCTGAGGGCCGTCAAGGCTGCGAAGAGACTGTTGGTGAAATAAGATGGCGTATTTGTGAAGCTGGTGAGACTGTTGACTTTCTTTTTATCGAGCAAGGCGTGGAAGGATCGGGCAACTGGCGTTCTGGTGCCCTTTTAAAGCAAGGCAACTACTTAATGGATTTAGTTAGACTACTTAGTTTGGGCAAAGATACAGCATAGAGGACACCCATAGATGGCAGCAATGGAGCGCTCGATTATTCTAATACTATGATACAATTTTGCACAATTTTGCCCCCCTAATTCTATCCTGATATTTTCGACCCAAATGAAAGAGAAATCTAGAAACCATCCATCTCCATCATGTCCTGATCGAGCTCCTCGTCGTCATACTCATATTGGTTGATCGGTGCAGCCGGCTGAGGTTTCTGCGCAGCCTCCTCGAGCTCCTTGATCCTCTCTAGATCCATCTTCTCCTTGTGTTCCATCAGATCCTTGTACCCCCAGGTGCTGATGCCTTCCTGGTCCTTAGCCCGGAAAGGCTGTGCCATGGTTCTCAAGAATCGTCTCGCACTGCTGACGGCCATATCAGTGCTCAGGTTGACATCGGCCTCTTGAAGGCCTTGGTTAATCCACTTGGGAAGTTGAGATCGTTTCTTCTGGAACCGGCGATCGGCGAGAACCATGATGCCGTAGTCATCCTTGCCACGCAAGACTCTGCCCAGGCACTGAGCTGCGTGCCGCATGGCGTCGAAGGAAAGGAAGTCATTCTCCTTGATGCGGTATGTTTCTCGTAGGAATTGCAGTCTGGCCTTGAGGATTCGCGACTCGGTGTACTGGAAGGGAACTCCAATACACAACACGGTACGGCCATACTGATGGTCGAAATCGATACCTTCTGAGACCTTGCCACGCGCGACACAAAGCAGAACCGCTCCTCTACCGTTGCAACACGCGGTACGATACGTCTCCAAGGCGAGCGAAGTCTCCTGGGCGTCGGGAGTCTCAACCAGGATGAGCTTGTATTTCCACACCTCGTCAAGGATACCCATGCCTTGCCACATGCTGATGATGGATTCCATGTAGAGATACGAGGGGAAGAAGACAACCATGCCATCAGGGGTAATCTTGGCGAACTCGGTCAACAAGTTACCATAGTTTCTCACCACACTGGGCTCGTTTCGGACCTGGAAACTTGTCGATACGGATGCCTGATCACTACCTCGGGTGACAATCATGGGCAAGAATGACCTCCGTGCAAGGGTCATGCTGTATGACTCTTGGATGACTGTGGAAAAGTCAAGCATCTTGGGGTATATTTCGAGCGGCGAGATGGTACCCGATGTGATAATGACCGAGTAGAATCTCTCAAACACAGGCCGAATAGCGATAGCAGCATCAAGGCAAGTGAAGTGAAGGATGGGATTTGGGACTTCGGCTGTGTCAGATTCGTAGGGCTCAAGAATAAGAAGGAACCCTTTCTCATAGGTTGACACCAGGGTCGCAAATGTTGCGACCTCTTGAAGTGGCTGGTAATCCTCGATATTGGTGAGCTCGAGGGTTCTTACCAGCGACGTTAGTCGCTCCGCACAAAATCGGAGGGGTTTCTTCTCGATAAAGGTATGCTCCTTCAGATGTGCCAGGAAGGATGGCGGTGTTTCTGAAATCACCTGGCGAACCTTCATCCGTGTCTATCGAAGGGTTAACTCCTATTTTGCAGTGGGATAAGATGAGATATCACCTTCAAATACTCGATGAATCTCTTAAGGAAGGCAACGAAGTGCTCAGCTCTCCTGATATTTCCTGGCACAGCTTCTTGGAGCAGATCTGCAGGAAGGGCTACGATATGATTAACATGCCTTGACGAGAAAAACCACACAAAAGGTGAAGCTTACCAGGGTTTGCCATGAAGGCATCTTCTTGACGGGCTTCGTCCGCATCGCGGAGCCCCTGCACAAGCTTCTGGTATTCGTTCTGTAGCTGCTCCTGGTCTGTGTCGCGCATCTGCGCTATCCGATTCTCCAGATTTTGGGCACCACGAGTCGCTTTACGCAACGAATCTTCCGTAATGTCTGTGCTCAGGGACTCGATGCAGACGTTGTCGATGTTGTGAGCCTCATCGAAAACCACGATGCAGTCCTTGGAGAAGTCCTTTGACACTCTTTCGGCGATCTTTGGATCAAGGAGGTAGTGATAAGAGAAGATAACAACGTTGCAATATTGCATCTGGAACATCTTTAGCACAAGCCCGCAAGCTTGTGAGTCTTAATTGGTACTGACCATGCGCCGCGCAGTGAAGTAAGGGCACTGTTTATGTTCCTCGCCATACCGAATGATATCATCAAAGGACCAGACACCGTTGGGGATAAGGTTATGAGGCTCAAGAAGGTCGAGGTTCTGTGACATTAGTACAACGGAAAAGAAGGTTAAAGAAAACAGAAACGTACATCGTGGTAGACGCAGACATCTACATTCTCACCCCGGTCTTTCTTCTCTTTGACGAAGCCAGCTGTAAGGCTTCTGCAGCGAGCATCAACAACAGAGCCACTCTTCTCTCGTTTTACTGATGGGTGAAGACACAGGTTCTTTCGACTTGTCAAGCCAAGGCCACGAAACTCTTCCTCGTACCCAAGCTCTTCAGCCCTGTACTTCATGAGAGACTTGAGTTCAACCAGGGCCTTTTCAATCTCAGACATAGTACCTAATCGAGCCACATGTTAGGACAATGAGAGTAGAGTAGGAAATGTGACATACGAGAGCAGTAGATGAGCTTTCGCTTTTCTGGCATGTACTGTTGATACGCCACGATGAGCGACAACAGAGACACGGTTTTTCCAGTACCCGAAGGCATCTCTAGGACACAGTGACCCCCAGCATCCAGAGTTTCTGATTAGAAAGTAAAAAGGTTAGCAACTGATGGCTTGGAGATGAAATGAAAGGATCAAGTACTTTTGAGATCGCACATGTAGCTGGAGGCATGGCATCATTAGCTTCATTGATGAATTGAAGGCTACAACGTCACAAACTCACGCATATTGCTCTGGAATCATAGCAGTTAGTATCAAATGCTGTTGGGCGAACAAGCTGGGGCGTACCTGGATATATCCTGGGGTAGGGGAATAGCACGGGCAAGTCACTGAAAAGTGTGAGCAAAGAGAGGGAGCACAGGAAAATCGGAGCGACCGTACTCGATATTGAACTTCATGATGGCTAAGATATGATCACCGGGGTATGCCCTCGGTGAGCGATCGTATGGTGGGTGATGATGACGAACGATTTTGGGGCTAGGCAGAAGACGTGAGGCGTGACGGAAGGCTTTGTGATGGAAGCGAGTTGTCGCGAAGTCACGTGGCAGAGAGCTGATGTCACCGAGCGTTTCTCGGTGTGGAAACCCTCGGTGTGGGACAAAGCGTGCAAGGATCAATGCTTTGAGCAATTGATAGAACACTCGGCACGAAACACGCTAGGATTAGGGTTATCTCATAGACACAACACACAAGAACTTGAAAGATAAATAACAATCGAGGAATGATTCACCAGCAGACACATTCTATGTTCTTCCTTGTTTCGCCTATCTCGAGGCCGCGATATTGACTCAACAACATTCTCCGTAAGTGTGCCAGGTTTTTTAAAAACTACCCCGTATCGGATGAATGGGCAAGCGATTTAGTATTGTGCCTATTGGCTTAGCCTTTAGCGCGGTTATGCTAGTGAAAGTTGAGCTGGCCCTGAAAGAAACTGTCCTTGTTTACGATTGCTAGCCCCTGATAAGGCAAATGGTGGCCGACAAGTGAGATCTGGACAAGATAGCGATATCAAGATCTTTACAACCTGGTTGCAAGGGGAGGGAGGGGCTGATGCAACATCATCATCAAGGCGCTTGACGTTGGTGTACTGGTTTTGGATGGCCATACCTTTTGAACATGTCTATGGCATGATGCTCATTGTCTTCTACTAGATTGGTTAACATTGGTCTCAAGCAACTCGCACTTGGCTCTGGCAAGACAGGTCGATCTGGCAACGACATGCCGGTAGTTCGTGATGTTACGCTACTAAACTAAGGGGACGCTTGGGGGGTGCCGGGGCCGTGGGTTCAGGTGGGGAGTCTGGAGAAGGGCGCTTGTCCAGCCAGCCAGGTGATTGTCAAGACGTTTTTGATCTTGTGATGCGGCTCCTGACGTTAGCACATCTACAGGCCGCAGGGGTAATAAATGTTAAATCGTTATGTTCTTCTCCATGAGCTTGCAGCTTTGCTTCCTCACAGGCCATAACCCTGAATATATATCTTTCTGCTGAATAGTGATTTATCTAACTTTTAGCAAGGAACTTGATGATCAGTGGCAAAAATATAAAGATGCTTACTTAAACTATGATGATATTATGGAGAATAATGTACCTCAATAGTATAGAATTAACATTTAATACCCCTGAGGCCTGTAACCCAAGAGTATTTGCCGACTCTTTGTCATGATCTGTGCGTGCGCGGGGGAAAGAGTGCAGCTGTTGCTGCGGGGTCTGCTTCGACATAGCCTCGTTCTGTCTTACTCAACCCAACAACCATGGATGAATATCCCCGTCAGAGTTCAACACTAGAGCACGGCGATTCCTAGCCTAGTGAGCAAGTTTGATTTAACAGGGATTTGCCACAAGACTCAGACATCGCACAGAATCGCAAGAAGATCAACATTCGGCGACGACGGAGCAACTCAAGCGCTGGGAGACGTGTATCAAACCCCCAGTTGGTAAGAGACGGTTGGTGTTTATTCGTCAAGTGGGGAAGGCAGGCATGGGAGCCCCCGTAGCGCATCACGCTAATGCACCGGCTTTGTCTTGACTTGGTCCCGTAGGAGCTACCTCCATCTCCCTGAAGCGTCACCTCACATTACCTCGCCTCACAGCTGGCCTCAAATTAATACAACATCACCTCACTTCTTCTGGTCCGCGGATGCACTGATCAGGACCCTGGCGCGCCGCTTCGACTGCCTCTGCCGTGTTGTGAAACTGTAATTGCTCACGTGCTCAAGGTACCGTCCAAGGGAGATGAGCTGTACCAAAACTTAGGCGCCTGGGCAGCATCTCATCGCACGGTGTACAGTGCTCAATGGTCCGATTGCGCACAGTATCGTCTAAGCATGGCGCGCGCTGTAGCAGGTCCCCCGCTCTTGAATGCAAGCTCCCGCCAATGGACATGCCGACTCGGCGCCTCTTCCCCGCTTTCCCTCCGGCGCCGGTCTCGCCCAACTGGCCCGTGCACGAGGTCATCAGCCACCACTGGGGTTGGCTCACAGGTGACTGGTCGGCCACTATCACCGCATTGCATGTTCTCTTGAGTGATCCATGGTCGATGATCCATCCAAACGCCGCCGTATCTGGTGTCCTCAGGCCGGGCGTTGCTCGTTAATGGCTGGGCATCCCTTGAGAGGCATGTACATGCGTGTACGTGCATCTGCCGTCGACTAGAGGGCGCTGACACTGTATATCGCTGGCTAACCAAGGGACCACCGCCCTTATCAGCATTCGCCATCTACCATCCACCACCCGTCATCTGCGTCCGCCATCTCCAAATCGCCCAACCAACGCGCAAACTGGGCAGGCCAAACGAGGCCGAAACCAGAGCCAAAACCAAATCACCACCACCACGAACGACAACACCCTCCGCCGCGACGCTACCTCGTCTCCCCGACTCCCGGCCGTGACCCGTTCCCCTCTCCCTTCTCCTCCGCCGTCCTTATCTTCTCTCTTCTCATCCATGCCATCATCTGCTTCTTTTGGGTCACCACTCTCAATATCCTTGTGCTTCCCGTCTCGTCGTTGTCGGTTGCCATCTCAATTCCCACTTCTTTCTCTCCAAGTCAGGCAATCGATCGATTCGCTTTGCCAAGCCTCAGCGATCGTCAGAGCTTCGTGATCTTGTCCGTCGCTGCCATCGGAGCATCCATTGCTCCTGTTGTCTTTGTTGCATCACGATAACTTCGATTCATCCACCGGTCGATATAGTTTCGCACTCTTCGCCTTGCTCCTGCGACACCCACAACATTGTGCACCTGGAAAGACCTCCTTGTACCACCCATCACAAGCGCACATTTGCCCAGTCTCGCACCGTTCCCCTGCTCTTTGGAACACTCTCCCGTTTGCCTCCCTTGTTGTCGCTCTCATTCCATTCGGGGACTCTGTGGCTGGCTTTCTCGTGCCTCTCTGTTCTCCTGGGTTCAGGCATGTGCGACAAGAGCCCGCCTCCAGCAAGAAATAAGCTGTGTGCGTCCCATCTTGCAATCTCTCGATCTGCATCCAAGTCCCTGACTCTCGCTCATCCAGCATCCTGTGGCTGAGGCCGAGAATCTCCTGCACCCTTGATTTGAATACGACCTCTACTGCTGTTTGATCGTCTGACCCAACTGCTCGACAAGGTGTCTGGCCGACTACCCTGTTTTTGTATATCACACTGCATCTTACCCATACATTTTTCGAAATACGCCGTCCGACACAGCTTCACATCAAGGCCATATCCAACATAATTCCTCCTTGCCCGCTGACATGACTACCGTCGCTCTCGCCCGGCCTATCCCGCCTCATCGTCCCTCGTCAACCATCACCCCGCCCCTCTCACTCGAAACCAGCACCAGTTCTACTTCGCCATGTTCTGTTCCTGTTCCGAATAAGCATATCCCCATCTGTCCCACTGGCCCCGCTCGCCCCGATGAGCCAGATACTCCGCCACCGTCTCCGCCGTCTCATGATCGACTTCGACAGATCTCGGCCCTATATCCACTCGATGACTTGAGCCGACTAGAGTCTGGCGAACTCTCCATCTTCGAGCTTGACGCACCCAAGGTAGCTGAAGCGCTTGACGTTGCCTCACGCCAGCCATTGCCCGATCCTTCCCTGGTCTTTCCGTGGTTCCATGGCCTCCATCCCCAAAACCATGTTCAACAGTCATTCTTCGCTGCTCGGCGACGTGCTCTAAGAAGGACTCCTTCTTGCCTCAGAACCGTCACTGTTGTCAAGGCTGATGGCGACCTTACCTGCGCAAGGCTCAAGGGAGCGATTGCCCCCAATGAGATTCTTCAGACGGGTAACAACCCTGATTTCATCGAGGCAGATCCCCGAGAGGGCTTTTCTGTCCGAAACTTTCAGATCCAAACGATTAAAAGCGCTGTCATGTCGGACATCATTGTCTATGGCCGAGATTTGACAAAGACACGCAAGCTAGCATGGGATATTGCAGGTGCACAGAAGCGATGGCGGGAGAAGCATGAAGCTCTGGGGGCTTGCTTGCCTGAGTACAACACCTTCGTCTGTACAAGGCCGTTTTCGAAATTCCAGGAAAATCACTCTGAGATCGTGGCCATCGACGCATCGGGGCACCTGACTGGCAATGTCATCGACTTTTTCAACCAGGAAAGGCGGGAGATGTGGGCTATGACTGAGGCCTCGGAAATCTCGAAGAACGTATTTATGGGCCCTACCCCCGAACAAGGGAGCCCTGAGGAGCAGGCATTCGATATCCTCATCGAGTGTAGCGACCTGGGACGACTGAACCCCCTGGCGCTCCAGCTCATTGCAGAAAGTCCTGACGACGATGGTAAACATCGGTTCCTCGACTTCCCCTCGTCAGGCAGCATCTTGCCACCGACGTGGTCCCATTCCGAGACAGATGGAATTCTTGAGACTTGTAAATGGATATATCATCTTTCTCATGGTACTTATCCTGAGCCTGAGCGGGATACTAACGAGACCGACGCGGAAGGAGACTCCCCTATGCCATCTAATGATCATCCAACCTTTGAAGTTCGACCTCGAAAGATTCTCCTTCACTGCGCCGATGGTTACACTGAGTCGACCATGCTAGGTATTGCATACTTTAGTTATAGCACTGGCTTACCTGTCCCGGAGGCGTGGCTGCAACTTCACACGACTAAGAAGCGCAATTTCTTTGCCTATCCAACCGACGTGGCCCTGTTGACATCCATCACACCAAGATTGCTCCGAGAATCCCCTGTGTGTAGCGGGTTGAGCTTGACGGAAATCACTCATCTGACGAGGGACGAGCCGAGCTGGTTTGGTGCTCTGGATGGGTCATTCCCAAGCCGGGTTCTCGACTACATGTACCTGGGCAACCTGGGCCACGCAAACAATCCGGACCTTCTTAAAGCTCTCGGGATTACTCAGATCCTGAGCGTCGGTGAAACGGCTATGTGGCGAGAAGGTGACCTTGAAGAATGGGG
The DNA here is from genome assembly GCA_003947015.1 of Fusarium sp. AF-6. Taxonomy (NCBI): domain Eukaryota; kingdom Fungi; phylum Ascomycota; class Sordariomycetes; order Hypocreales; family Nectriaceae; genus Fusarium; species Fusarium sp. AF-6. Next base: position 33,380 of record NKCJ01000154.1, read on the forward strand.
AGAAGAAAATGTCTGCGTGGTGCAAGGAGTTCAGGACAATGGCATTGATCCCTTGACGGATGAATTCACTCGATGTCTCGAGTTTATTGGTAAGATTTGAGGATGGCTATATGATAATGATATACTAACCGTTCGAATAGACCGAGGAAGACGAAATGGTACCGCGACCTTGGTGCACTGTCGGGTGGGTGTATCCCGCAGTGCCACCATCTGCATCGCCGAGGTGATGCGTGCGAAAAACATGTCGTTCCCTCACGCATATTGCTTTGTTCGAGCCCGGCGACTGAATGTAATTATTCAACCGCACCTGCGATTCGCCTACGAGCTCTTGAAGTGGGAAGAGGCACTTCAGCAGGACGGTGACCCTGACGCTGAGGTCAAGAGAACATTGGAGTGGGGGGAGATTGCGCGAGAAATCGCACTCATGAATCGCCCCTACTCTAGGTGAAAAGGGACATCATTGGCGCCTGGTTGTTTTCACTTGTTATGAAAGAGTCTCTACATCCAGTGGGAGATCCGGTGGATGACCCAGCATCAAGAGGACTGGGTCACCCATCCAGTACATTCGACTTCATATCTATCCTCATCATAGCGGGTGTGGACTCGTTTGAGCACCTGGAGTGCTTGTTAGAGTGCTGCTTACCGCCAAAGGGAACTTGGCTACACACACTGGCGTCATGGACGCACCGTTATCAGCATACGAATGACGGGAAAAGATCAACAGGAACCAGAAATTGGGAAACACGCGGGCGCTTTGTTTAACGAGTCTGAAAAAGTCCCTGTAGGTTTGTGTATGTGGCGTTCAGGACAGAAGACTGTTTTCTCATGTTTTTATTATTTTTATTATTTTTATTTTTTTGCTGTCTTCAGGGATTTGGGCTTGAATGTTGATGAATTACGACGGCTATGAGAGCCATGGACCGATGTTTATGTACCTGCTTTTACAACTACACCGTTATTATGGTTGAATTATTGATTTTGAAGGACGAGACGAACTATTACTGGTTGTTGATTATTTGTGACATGTATAAACTCCCCGGCCTGATAAGCGAAGTGACGCCTACTCAAAAGACAACAACACCTCTCCTCGCCAACCGGCCAGCAGGAGCAAAAATAGGACTAGCAGGTAAAGGGTATTTAAGAAGACGATACCTTGCCCCAAAGGAAGAACTTTGGGACCGAAAACAACCAAGTCCACGCCCACAGAGGGAAAACGCCAAAAAAAAAAAAAAAAAAAAAAGTAATTCTGCTATTTAGTAATGAGGGGTGTTCAGCGAAACCATCTCCTATCGTTCGTCGCGGTTGTCATCGTCTAGGACGCTGGGGACATGTCAGTCAGATCTTGTCAACAGTCCGAGCCAAGAGTACAAGGGCACTTACGAGAATTGCTTAACCAAATAGCCCTCTCCACCATGCTCCATGTCAATATTGTAGACGTAAAAACCGCCATCACTAGTGACAACCATGACTTGGGGACTGCTGCTGCTCATCGCCACAACACTGCGCAAGGGACCGGCAGGCATCACCCGCGTGGGACCCTGCGCAACTGTGGACTTAGGGATCTTGATATAAGCAAAGTCTCTCAGGGGCTCCCACATTTCTGTGACGGATTGTGGCAAGTAAGATCCCATGACGCCAGCAACACCGCGGCCCATAATCTGTGAAGAACGGCGAAGCATGCTGCTAAACGAGCCACTCTGCCTTCGATGACCAGAATTGCTGCTGCCTGATGCGTTATTTCCAGGCCCTATCAGATCGACCGACTCGTTCTTAGACGAGTCTGCCGTGCTATTGCCCGGAGACTCGGGGTCGTCATAGCTCCGTGCCCGTGACCAGCGGTCTTGTCGTTGAGATCCAAGAGGCTCGATGGGCGCACCTGCTGGTGTCGTGTTTCCAGGGGGTGCCCCGAGGCGGAAAATGTGGATTGTATCCGAGGTTGAGGATACACAGAGGAGAGTGGAACTGAGGTTGAAGGACATGCTGTATATGGTGGAAGGATATGTGCCGCGCCGGAACTGGTAGAGCTTCTGGCCCTTGGGCACTGAGAACACACGAATAATAGTCCCCGTCTCACTAGCCGTGGCAAGCAGAGTTCCCTCATTATTGAGGCAGATAGAGCACAGCGGCGAACGGTGAGCCTCGATGACATTAACAGCCTTCAACGCAACGGTATCAAAGACGAGGACTTCGCCCGACGTAGGGGAGATGTAGGTCGACTGTGGAGGAGCGTGAGCAGGCCGGCGCGCATCGGGGTCCTCTCGAGGTTTCGGTAGCGGATAGGCGATGAAACAATTCTCGGAAGAAGGCGACAGGGCGCATATGGCGGTTGGGTTGGGCGACGTCGCAATGGTATGCAGAAGGCTCATGTTGCTAATATCGTACAGATAGATTTCTTCCTCGAGGACGACGGCAAGGCGTTTTCGGTTTAATCGGACAGCCAGTACGGCAGAAGGGAAGGTGAGCTCGCAAATAACAGAGGCTCTCTAAAGGACATATTAGTTGGGTTGTCTGAGATGGTTATCCAAGGCACAAACCTTGGTGTTCTGTATAATTAGATGGCGAGGAGAGAGGACGAGAGCAACAAGAGAGGTCGAGAAGAGCATCTCGATAATGGAGATATTGTTCTCATCGCTGCTAAAAATACGCGAGAAAGGATCTGTATGGTATATGCGAAACCCTTTGGAGGTGCCTGTCGGCGAGAGAAATCCCAAGTTAGTTGGATCATGAGGCGCAGACGGACCAGGCGCAAGACCTACCGACAGCAAGACAGCTGTGGTCTTGGTTGAAGGTGATGAAATTGAGTACTGGGTTCGCCATTATGGGATGAAAAGCTAGCAGGAGTCGGCACGAGGAAGGTTCGGTTCGGTCGTATGTATGCGTTCGGTTGGCCGGACACGAAGTCGCGATCCGGGGGAGACTCTGGGTGGATTCGAGGTCGTAGGATGAGAACCGCCTTGGGTCGATGCGACGAGAGAGTCCGTAAGCAGAACAATCGCGCAAGAAACCTTAGGCCAGCGCGCTGATCATAGCCCCAGGTAGACGGTCTCGAGGTTGGTGAAGCCAAGTGTTGGTTGAACTAGCTTTGGCTGCTATCGAGAGGCTGGGGAGGAAGACCAGGCGATGAGGACTGCGCCGGGGCAACTCTCGGCGGCTGTTGGCGGACCCAAGGCTGTGGCGATCGCGGAGCTTTTCGAAAATCGGCGGGATGAGTAAAAGAACTTCCAAATAGAATACGGAGACAGAGAGGAGACGGCGACAATAGACGTCCAAGTATGAACTGGCGATGATGATGAAAGTGATGGCGGAGGACGGAGGGTCGGAGCTCTGGGAACCTGGAAAGCTAGTGGGGTGGAGGCTGAGGACTGAGGAGGAGGGGGAAGGCACGCTACCAACCTTACTCAGTTACCACCTGCTCTGTTGGGGTGACTGAGCGCCTTACACAAGCGGCAACTACTAGCAGCATAGAAGATTCGTGAATGTTTCAACACCACAAAAATTTTATACGATTTTCGAATAATACCAGCCTTTCGATGACGACCCCGGAGGCAGGTGGTACATCTCACGTACATGCGCTAACGAGAGCCCGGAAGCAAGTTAGCACCCTGTCGGTGGATCCATCGCGCACGCCGATACACAATTGCCCAGCATTTTCTGGGTCTTCACAACCTCCAATAAATGTTTGTTGTCTTGTGTGAGTTAACAGGCCGTCAACCGATTTCTCAAAAGGAGGTCACCTGTCCGACACATCCTTGGATCAGAACCCAAGGTCAACGGACATGGCGAAAGAAAAGCCTGTCGCCTTACGGGCGACCAAGACTCAGGCGCTCGATGACCTGATCATGGGAGTAAGATACACATATACATCTGAGCATTCCCTTGATATAGGTTTCTGATGTGCCTCTAGACAAACAGCAGTAGCATCGTCTCTAAACGGAGCGTCGAAAAATTCTACTACCCTAACGAGCTGCATTTTTTCCGCTACTTCGTCCCCAAGTTCCAACGGAGAGCTCCCCTCATTAACCGGGGATACTGGCTGAGGTTACGGGCTATTGATGTGATTGTGCGTGACTTCATCACATCTTCGAAACTTGGCCGTAAGAAGGTTGTTATCAATCTAGGCTGCGGAAGGTGAGCAACAAGTCCAGCTTAGCCTAGACGCAGACACTTACTATTCCCTGCAAGCGATGTTCTCCCCTGGCAGTGTTACCATCGTTATGGGGACAACTGCGAAGACACTATATTCCTTGACGTTGACTATCCTGATCTGATGCGAAAGAAGCGAGCAATCGTTCTTGGAATACCAGAGCTCAGTGAGCTGCTTGGGCCTGAACCCTATATCAGTGAAAAGGATACAGACCATGTGCTTCTCCGTAGTGATAAGTACTGCCAGATCGGATGCGACTTGCGAGAGCTCGATGCTTTGCGCCAATGCCTCGAAACGTTTCTGCCCCTATCTGACTGTTCAGTACTCTTTGTTGCTGAGGTCTCGATAACTTACATGGACACGGCGTCGGCCGATGCTCTCGTCCAGTGGGCCAGCTCCATCGGTCAAGGTATACTACTTACATCCTCGTTCAAGACTTCATTGCACTGATGCTGATTATTTGTAGCCGAGTTCTGCCTCCTTGAGCAAATTCTCCCTCATGGCCCCGAGCATCCCTTTGCAAAAACCATGTTGAGTCATTTCAACAAACTCAACACTTCACTCAAGTCAGTCCACCAGTACCAGACTCTTGAAAGTCAGAGACAGCGATTTGAAACCCGAGGCTGGCGCCATGTTGATCTTTGGGACCTCTGGGAAGCCTGGAACAGCGAGGTATTCCTCAGCTCGGCCGAAAGGGCTGCACTCGACGATATCGAGCCGTTTGATGAATGGGAAGAGTTTGTCCTGTTTTCGCGGCACTATTTTGTCATGCACGCCACGGCCTACCCCAAGAGCGATCAAGCTGCTGGGCAGTACAGCCCATTGCCTACCCCTGGACGGGTTGTCAAGGTGGACATGAATGCCCTCGGTTCCTTAGGCGCACCCAAACGTCGGTTTGGCGCTCCAATGATGGCTACTAGCGCGGAAGGAGGCCAATACTTGCTCAACACTTTGGGAATGGGAACAAGTGCAAGGCTTGATTCCTGCGATGTGTATTCAGTTCAAGCGAACAGTCTACCTTTCCAGATGTCGCCCGTCGGGCCGTCCGCGAGATTGTGTCACACCCTCACAGATCTTGGATCTTCTGGGGTCCTGCTGGTTGGAGGTCGCGCCTCGCCAACTAGAGCTTTTGCAGACTGTTGGATCTTCAACCAAGTCTCCAACAGTTGGGAGAAAACATTTGATCTTCCCGTCTCGCTTTTCAGGCACTCAGCCGTCCGTCTACCAAACTCGTCTCTTGTTATGGTTTTCGGTGGTAAGACAGGACCGTCCAAGATATCACCCGACTACTTGGTTTTCCATCCCGTCAAAGGGTGGCTTAAATGTTCGATATCAGGCAACGTTCCCAACCCTGTGTTTGGTTCCTCTACTGTCACTTCAATCAACGTGGCGATCAAGCCGGGAACCTTCCAAGGCTTGCTATGCGGAGGCATCAAGGAAGATGGGAAAATCAGTAACAACGCTTATATCTGGACCGTTGATGTTACTGGTGCCGAGGTATGTTTGCTCAAGGAGTATTGGTCCAGCTTTACTGAAACCATTCCCAGCCATCTATTCACTTCGAGAGTGTGACAGATGTCGACAAGCATGCGTGGGCACTATCAGTGTTTGGTGCTCAGTCGGTGGATATAGGTCCTCTGACTGTCTTGTGCGGTGGTGTTGGGCAAGACCAATCCTCGCAGGGACAGTCGGTCGCCTGTGTCTCTGTCTCTGGAGGACAACTTACTACGTTTGCGGTGATGTTGAGTGATAAAGTTAAGGAACTCCCCTTTATGGTTGGATCTTCGGCCATTTCCTTGAATTCTAGTCTTGTAATTGTTGGCGGAGGGGCTACGTGCTTCTCGATGGGTACATGCTGGGACACAAGTGTTTACACGGCTGACTTTACGAATGTCGTGTCCGGTACATCTGGTGCACAGCCAACCATCTGCAAGCCACTAAGTGTTGGCTATGCGGATTCACCCAAGCTCACGCATCCCGGTACTGATGGAGCAGGCCAACTCAAGCCGCAAGGCAAAGCTACGATCTCAACGATACCGCGCGTCCAGTTGAAGCCAGGAACTAGCGTGGAGAAGCTGATCCAAGAAAGAGAACCGGTCATCATTGAGGGGCTGAATTTAGGCGGGTGTGTGGAGAAGTGGACGCCAGAATATATGGTTCAGCGTTTGGGCGAGACAAAAGAGGTATGTTTGGATCCATGGGTGAACTCTGAGAATCGTGTGTAAGGAGGTGGCCGTACTAAAGATTCATTATCAGGTCATCGTCCATGAATGCCAAACCACCACGGGCAAGCTAGACTTCAACTCCAAGAACTTTCGCTACGTCACTGAAACTTTCAGGGAGTTCATGGACAAGGCAGCAAGGGGGGAGGGGCTATACCTCCGAGCTCTCTCAGAAGAAAAGCCTTCCGAGGCGCCAGCGAATCTTGCAGACGACTTCCCCTCTCTCGCAGAAGATTTTCGGCTTCCGACAGAGCTCAAATACATCACCGAGCGGCTGTTTAGCTCCATATTGAGAATATCTGGGCGTGCCAACATGTGGTTGCACTACGATGCAAGTTACCCTTGGAGAGACTGAGGTGAACTAGCTAACAGGGTACCCCTAGGTCATGGCCAACGTCTACACGCAGATTCGTGGTTCGAAACGCATGATACTCTTCCCGCCTACAGATGTCAGGCATCTGGCATTCGCGCCTGGTGCCTCAAGTTCGAGCCTGGATGTCTTTTCTGCCCTTGACCAGCACCAGCTAGCGTTGACTCACCCGTACGAGGCGGTACTGAATCCGGGCGACGTCCTGTTCCTCCCTGCCATGTGGTTTCACACGGCGACCCCAACGGCGGATTTGAGCGTGGCAGTCAACGTCTTCTTCCGCGATCTGGAGAGCGGGTATTCAACCGGTCGGGATGTGTATGGGAACAGGGATCTGGCGGCGTACGAGAAGGGAAGACAGGACGTCGCACGCATAGCCAAGAGCTTTGAGCGGCTACCCCCTGAGCTTCGTCACTTCTACCTTGCTCGACTTGCAGACGAGCTGTTGCACGAGCAGGTCTGATGCTGACGGAGAGATGACAGGTCCCAAGGGCGTATGTGTGTGACTAGGTATCGGAGATAGAGCTGCCCAACCCAAGTGCGTATCCACGCAGGCAAGGGCGGCGCCGAAATTTGATCAGAATCGACGCCAATCTCGAGTGGGAATAGCCGAGTTGCTTAAGCTTGCCGAAACCGTGTGGATGAATTACGCCGCGCACGGGTTCCTGATTGCCCGTTGGAACGGTCAGACTTTGTGAATGCGGAAAGGTTTTCGCCTGCAGTGGGGTCAGAGCGCTATTTGGCTTTGCGATGGAGGTCGAAGAGGTTTCCCCTTGAGCGGTTTGGCGACCAAGACGAGCTCGGCGCCCCTTGCAGAAAGAAGTTGGATGCCTCGGCTGTTAGTGAGCCTGCCCTGGCCGTGCTCTCCTCTTGCACGACATCGATGCGATGCCTGCGCGTCCGAAGATCCACTCCGAATGCTCCCCTCGATCTCATTTTTCTCAAGATGCGATACGCCAAAAAGTGACGGGTAAAAAACCCGGGCAGACCCGCCTTTAACGAATCAACCATCGCGATCAGATCCATCTCCTCCTGGACCCGTGCTAGTATCGCCTCCCCCGTCAGCGCCCAGATCACGAAAGCAAAACCCAACCTGCCAATCCATAGGGCGGAGTGAGGTCGAGACCAAGTCCTTATGGAGCAGACGGTCGAGCGTGCAGCAACGGGACCAACACTGGGAGAGATCCATCCACCCAGCACTCGGGCCCAGCAGAAGAAGCAAAACGCTGCCTTGGGCGGGCCATATCGTACCATGGTCAAGTGACAGAGGGTCTCAAGACACGGGAGACAAGTTCATGCGGGATGTCGTTGCCACGACATGGGATGGGTGCAGCCATGGAAAAAATGAAACAAAGAAGAAGAAAGTTGTGTGCGGAATCAAGAGAGCTCGCAGCCGCCGACAATGTCCGCCTCATCCATGTCCGAGGTTCGCTGGCTGGACTAGATTCTCAACACGCCTCTTCACCGACAACACTGAACAGGCATTATGCCCGCTCATCAATGAGAACTTAATGGCCGAGGCCTGGCTGGTGGCGCTTCACGATGGACCTGAACGAGCCTTGTGGACGGGGCTGAGGCTTGGACCAACAACAGCAGCAATGCCTACGTGACCAGCACCAGGAACCAAAACTTTGATGCTAGCGTCTTTTCAACCAGCGCATGGAGGGAGATGTGAAAGGGGAAATAAGGCCGGAGACGAGGGAGAGGTGAGCGAAGAGATCGGGGAACCTCTAAAGAGGACAGACAGTTGCTGACCCTCCCCTCCCCTCAACTAAGCTTTGGGCTGGCCGTTTCTGCTGCCCCATTCCAGGGCCAGGCGAGGTCTGAACTCTTAGACAAGATTCCGAGTACCGAACAATCGTTCGGATCGACACGCTGGCCCAACTCTTGGCGTGTCCCGCCTGCGCTCCCATGTTGGATGCATCAACCACGAGCTTCCGAAACATGCGGTGCAGACGGCACGAGAGTGTGGGTAGAGCAAGACTCTAGAATAGCCTTGTTATCTATCCGACCGGACGCGTGGTATAATAACTTTTTGCATCTCGATTTCAAAGCGGCCGGCCTCGACTAGGTTCCGCCGCTCCCGCACAAGAGGCACAGGGAGGCTTGACGCCAGACGCCATTCAATTACCACATGTGGGCTTTGTGAACCCCCCCATCGAGGGGGTCTCTGTGCTATTGTCAGCTCTTCTCGTGTAAACAATGCCCAATCTCAATAACATCACCAGCAACCCTCACCATCACGGACCTTGGCGTCGTTCAGCAAGCCACCGCGTGCAGATCATGAACAAGCACAGAACCAACCCTGCCTGCTGCGGCGAGCCCCATCGTTTTCTGCACTTCTGGTCGGTACCGAGTGTCAGATGCTGATGCTGATACAGATCAGATCATCCACCCAGATTTCCCAGTAGTCAGGGTCACTGATCGACGTCGAGCTGCCAAAATCTCAACCCAGAGCAATCCCTGTCCTCCAGATTTCACAGGCCAAGCTCTATTGTCGTTGCAATCTCCCGACGGCATGGTTGGGCGGACCCTCAGCTGTCTCCAGCAGGTTCCACACATCACTTCATCGTGGCATCGTTTCCCTTTCTGTGTGCCTGGATCAGAGAGCCCGTGCAGAGATATCCTGGCTTCTATTCGGGGACACAAGCGGAAGTGTCGTGAAAGGCACGGGAGCCACGTCAACACCCACAACACAATGCCGGGGCACATTGTCCTTGTTTTTCCCCCTCGCTTTCAGACCCCCTTCAATGTGCCTTCTATGTCATTGTGTTTTTCTTTTTCCTCTCTTGTGTGTTTGCCATCCCATCATTCAAGGACTCCCTTGGCAAGGTGGTGCTAGCCTAATAGCTCAAGACCACCCTCAGAGGACAGCAGCCGCTTGACCTTCGTCATGGCTAGTGCTGTTTGGACCTCTTGTGCAATGCCAAGCCTGCCTTTTCCACTCCCGAGGTGCCCGAAGTCGACGAATAGCAGCGACAGAAATCCAAGGGCCAGCTTGTTTCTCAGACATTGGCCTCTCCCGCCTTCCCCGCTCTCCCTGCAGCATTGTCCCAGTCCATGTTGGCCTCCCCGCTCTCAGCTCTCAGCTCCCTAGTTCACTTAGCCATGACAGGAAGGCAGAGGGAAAAAGAAAAGACTTGACAAAACCTCCGGTCCAAGGCCTCGAGTCCCAGCCCCAGGTGCGTGGACCTGGTCTAGAGAGGTCTTGCATCATTGTTAATCCACGGCCTGGACCTGGGGGGTGCTCCTTTCATCTCACATGAGAGCACGCATCCAATTGCGCTGGCAAGATGCATCATGTCCCAGCTCTCATCGGAGCTTTTGTCATCCCCCTGGCGGAGCCACCCCGTCACCTTAGTGACTTGACGAGGTATGTTGACAGTTTTGCCGACACTAGTCGAGGTATCCCGCGCCCGTTGTACGAATTCATGGCTTGATTTAGTGCTCTCGCCTTGATCCAGCAGGGCAGCCCTTAAGCCACGGCTGTGCTGCAACCTTGCCTCGATTGGCCAAGTCCAAGGAGAGATCGCATCTGCAGCCCAATTCCGACGGCCCCCGATTGAGCGCCAAGCCCACCACACTAGCATCTCCCATGTCCACGTCTGTTCTGTTAGTGCCAGTCACAGAGTGAGCACTCGATGTGCATCTGGCTCCCTTGGGCAAACCCAGAGGCCCCAACTGACTGCTGGATGGGCAACCCACCTCAGGTGAATGCGAATGACCAGTGGCTAGACCGATATGGCAAAACTCCGCCAGAAGCAATGCGCATATGCCTGGTCCCTGGCAGTATGTGTCGGTTAAGAACCTCCCGTGTCCCATCACGTCTCCTCGGGTCAAGTAAGGATCGTCTTCTTCTCTCAGGACGGCGGCAGCAACTCACAGTTGCCTCCACTCAGGCCACTCCTTTCCATCATGTCTGCCCATGACCTGCTTCGTGAGTACCAGGGCCACATCGTGCCCCAGAACTACAATGCTGGTTTTGTAGCCCTTAGCTACGTAGTCAGTCTTGTTGGTGCTGGCTCGACGCTCGAGCTCATCAACCGACGAACGGGCCTTCGGGGTCTTTTCAATCAGTACGCCTCTCCCTCGACATTGTTGAGTCTAGAACCCCATTAGACAGACAAGACATTGACCATAACAGTCTCCTACTCGTGAGCTCGGCCGTTACTATGGGGGGAGTGTCCATCTGGTGTATGGTAAGTCACCGTGCTGCCTATGTTTAATCACCTACCATGACTTACCAAACCTTCCGTCTCGCAGCATTTCATCGGCAATCGAGCTATCGATCTCGCCAACGGGGAGCCGGAGATGCAAGTTGCATACTCGAGTGGGTTCACCGCTGTCTCATTCTTCGTTCCCATCCTAGTTCTCCTGACTGCCTTCATCGCTGTCGGCACCAACAATACCGTTTCATGGTGGAGGCTTATCAGTGGTGGTGTCCTCTGTGGCACTGCTGTCTGTGGGATGCACTACCTCGGCAACGCTTCTATCGATAATTATACATGCGTTTATCGACCTGCCTATGTCGTCGGATCTGCTATCATCGCCGTCGTGGCGAGCAACGTTGCTTTGGCCATGTTCTTCGTCTTCAGAGCCATGTGGGCCAACGCATGGTGGAAGAGAGTCATCTCGGCCGTGGTGCTGGCTGGTGCGGTATCGGGAATGCATTGGTGCGCCGCCGTAGGAACCCGTTACCGTCTGGTTAAAATCAAGCCCGAGGGCAACGAGCCGTCGAGGACCGCCACAGTGGTTGTGGTCATTTGTTTGGTAAGTCTATGACTTTCCTCGGCCCGAACTGGTGTCGCTAACCTCGAACAGTCGCTAGGAGCCTGTTTCATCATCGCGGTGTCGGCCGTTCTCAGAGCGAGAAACATGAGGAAGTCGGCTCTCCGCGCCCAACAGATCACACTTGCTGCTGCAGTTTTTGATAAGGCAGGGAGAATCCTCGTCGACCCAGATGGATACATTCCCAGTACGGTCGTTACCGACTCCTTTTTGGAAAAAGTGAGAGCCAAGCTTCACCATACACATATTCGACCGCTGACCAGTGCAGAATACTAAGGAGGGCTTCAGCATCGGTCACCCCTTATTCCATTGGATGTTCCAAGCATCGAGAAACTGGGGCATGATCTCGAGTCTTGTTGGCGGTATGAAGCAACATATATCACAGCTCCCACACACTCGCACCCACAAGGACGGGCGCCACGGCATCCAACTTGTGAGCGAACATGGCGAGATGATCGAGGGTTATGACATGATCTTTCGAGAGCTCTTCTGCCTCGCCGCCGCCGCTCTGGCTGACCGACTTCGAGAAGACCTTGCTTCGATCGGAGTCTTGTGGGACGAGATTCTGCCCACAGGTGCGAATGGCAGACGGGCAACACCTCAACTGCGGAAGCCATCCAGTGCAGGTGTCATCACTTCAGATGGCAGCGATGTCAACGAAGACAGCCATGGCAGCCTAGACCTGGCTGAGAAGGGCGTGGGTGCATGGCAGCAAGCTTATGGACGTGGGTCTTTGATGTTTCTGGTCCACCGCGCCGAGTCGGACCGTGATTCTGAGCGATTCATATCGGCCGGCTATCGCTTTGCTGAGTTGCACCAGGTCAGCGACCTTATCAGGTCAAGCATGCAGATTCAGAGTCACGAATTCGAAACGAAACTCCGAGATATGTCGACTTATACAGGCGAGCAGAACCAAAATCTCCCAGGTGTTCATCTCGGCTTCTTCGCCATCAGAGCTCGGGTGAGCTCTGGGTTCGAGGTTCTCGTCAAAAAGGGTGCACGAAATCTGCTCCCGACTATGCCCCTACCGCTCAAGTCTCTTGAAGATTGGCACATGCATTACATCGCAAAGTTTGATAACATGCCAATGTCGAAAATTGCTCAGAAATGCAAAGAAGACTCCCAGCGAAGCACTCAGGAGGCGGAATTTGCGGGACAACTCACAGAGACCATCAAGTCTCTGCGGGAATGGACCCAGGAACCCCTTTTCGATGACGCAGTCCTAACATCGACGACAGTTCGCATCCCTTGTCGCGAAGAAGAAGGAAGGGCGGAGGCGACCATGATAGCGATGCGACTTGTAATCCCCATTCATTCGGTCCTGACCAGCCCCAACTGCGAGTTTATCCCCCTCGGTTTCTTCAAAATGCGCCAGGTGTCGGAACAATTTTATCAGGAGTTTACACGAGGCGTCCATCGGGAATTCGGCCATGTCGTTAAAGCAGCAAATCGTCGTGGAGAATCCCCGGACAGCGGAGCAGGATTGTCGTCTAACTTGTGGCCCTTTGGTCGATCAGATCCTCCAAAGGGGGCTCGACGGAAGGGAAAATCGATGCAAAACATTGCTGGGAGGCGAATCTCATCACCCGATTCTACAAGATCAAGCTCGACTATCAACCTCTGCCCGCCTGCCGACGTCAACCGGACCCGTTCGATCGATTCAACAGATGGTTCTGGGACTTATCAGGCTCGAGATGAGTCTTCTCAGGCGGCGCCGTCCTATGGTGGCATTATGGTGTTCCAGGAAATCACCATTGACGTTGAGGAAGGAAAGGAAACGGGAAGGATCCAGAGCAAGGGTTCCGAAAGTTCCGATACCATCACAATCGAGAAGACGAACTCGACGACATCTCCGGCAGCAGGTATCCAGCTGCAGTCAATGGGTCACATCGGAACCAATGTGCAAGCCGATATAGGGGGGCGCAATGGAGCGGCCCATTTTGCGTCGTTTGTGGATGTTTTGTTTGCAGAGACGGTGGAGAGCCGCTGAGATGTGGATCGCGGGGTTGCAACCAGGAGTAATTTGTGCACCGGCACGCATTGATGTGAATATCTGTATATTATTTACCCCTTTCGGATCTTCCTAGATCCCTCAATAGAGGATCTCGAGATGTGTTGGGCCGTTGATTCGATGGCGTTGGTTGGTTGGGGCGGATCAAATGAACGGCAATAGACGGGACCAGGATAGAAGATACCTTGTACATAACATTGGTCACGGTTCGAACCGGAATAATGGATCAGGCAATTGATGATTTTGTTGAATACCGGAACCCTGGAGAGCATCAGATGACGGGACAATATTGATGCGAGTATCCGTAAGGCTCGGAGGGTTGATGTTGCGGGGAGTTGCTTTTGCGATTTTGGGGGAGAAGCGAGGATGAGATGGGGGAGGGGAATGGGGGTTTGGACGGATGAAGGAAGGGCTGGGTGGAACTGCTGATTGGTGGGAAAAACGTTGCCTCAACCATGAGAGCAGATGCCCCCAATCTGCGTTGCATCCATCAGGAGGCAAGTGCAGCCTGCCCGTATGTAGGTATGTAATCGCCCTAACCCGCCAGCCAGCCACGAGGCGTTAAAAGGTAATGGAACGAGATGCGGGAAGAGGCGGATGGGTATCGGATGCATGCGAGGGATAATCCGGAGCTTGAGTGAAAGAAAATGCAAGGCACAACGGCATAGTTTCCCCCATTGACGGACAACAATGCCCCCAAAGTTGAGAGCACTCAGCTGCCAGCCAACAAGGGTCCACACAAGCAAGCAAGCCAAGTGATGGGACAAGAAGCAACCAAACTACCCCTGTCCTAGCGGATCGAATCTCCAATTCCCCTCAAACGGCACTTGTATCCATCCATGAGCCGGCGTTGGACCTCGTGATGGACAAAGAGCATCAACGACTCCATTGTCGAATGAGAAAAAGTACATCTCGTTACGGATCGCCTCTCGTATGCGCAATTCAATTGGCCACATGCTTTGATGCCCGGGCCGAACGCGGGATAAAACCTTGAGGGAAGAGGAGAGGGAAGCGCCGTTCCCACGAAGTTCCCACCTTCCCCCACAACAATTGATCCAGTGACGTACCCCCGAGTCCACTACTTTACACCACAGGGCAAGGCAGGCACAAGCCAGACTGAAGTTGCGCTGCCGGTCTTGCATGTGTCAAAGCGAAGGAAGCAGTTTGGGTTGACCCGAGTCGCGACTCGCGACTCGCGCGCATCCATCAGCTTCTCACTTTTCAGTTCAGGCTCCCCCACTCTCCTTTTCATTTTCTCTCATTAGCTTTCTGGTTTCCACCTCGATTACTTTTCTTCTTTTTTATCTCTCTCTCCTGCTTCGCGATGCTTCGTTGGTGATCACCCTCTCCTAAGCCTTGGGGATTCACCCACCCTATCATCCCTCCTTCGAGAACCCCGCGAGCTCTCCCTAATCACTCTCGCGATATTTTGAATACCTACGGTTATCAATTGCTTTATCTACACACTGAGAGCACTTGCTCTTCTCGAACCCCATACTCTCTAGCATCGTCTTGAGCTTCAGCTTCAGCTCAGCCTCCGACTCCGGCCTCAGCGCCGCTTCAAGCTCGCCATGTCGCCCGCCGGCGGGGCAAGATCCGGCATCCGCCGTTTTCTACTCCCCGGTGCAGTTGCTACATCTGGTGCAGTCCTACTCTACAGCTACCGGCCCCGCGATTTCACTGGACATTCGTCTCCCGCTGTTCCGCCCCCTACTTTCGGCGCAGATGGCACCTTCAAGCTTCCTCGGTTCCCCCGCGTCAAGTCGCGCAACGAACAATTAAATCACCTTCGCGAGAGCTCCCGCCCAGACGTTCAGGAGTATGATATGCTCATTATTGGAGGCGGCGCCACTGGCGCTGGCGTCGCCCTCGACGCTGCTACTCGTGGCCTCAAAGTTGCTGTGGTCGAGCGCGATGACTTCAGTAGCGGCACCAGCAGTAAGAGCACCAAGCTCGTGCACGGCGGAGTGCGCTACCTCGAAAAGGCAGTCTGGAACCTCGATTACAGTCAATACATGCTGGTCAAGGAGGCTCTCAAGGAGCGCAAGTATTTCCTCCAGACAGCGCCTCATCTGAGCTCCTGGCTACCCATCATGTTACCCCTCGACAAATGGTGGAAGGCACCCTACTACTGGGCTGGTACCAAGTTCTACGATTTTCTGGCTGGCAGTGAAGGCATCGAAAGCTCCTACTTCCTCACCCGCAGCAAAGCTCTCGAGGCTTTTCCTATGCTAAAGCAGACAGACCTGGTTGGCGCTCTTGTCTACTATGACGGTGCCCACAACGACTCGCGCATGAATGTTTCCATCGCCATGACTGCCGCTCTCTATGGTGCAACCGTTGTCAACCACGCCGAGGTCACGGGCCTCTTGAAGGACGATCAGGGCAAGCTCTGTGGCGCCAAGGTCAAGGATCTTGTCGCAACCAAAGATGGTCGGCCTGCCGAGGATATCACAGTCCGTGCCAAGAGTGTCATCAACTGCACTGGGCCCTTTACCGACTCGATTCGCAAGATGGACGACCAAAAGTGCAAGGAAATCGTCGCCCCGGCTTCTGGGGTTCATGTCATTCTACCTGGTTACTTCAGCCCTGGGAAGATGGGTTTGATCGATCCCTCGACGTCAGATGGCCGAGTTATCTTCTTCCTCCCCTGGCAAGGCAACACCATCGCTGGTACCACCGACTCCCCATCCACCATCTCACCCAACCCCCTCCCCGATGAGAAGTCGATCGAGTGGATCTTGAGCGAGGTTAGCCACTATCTGTCTCCTGAAATCAATGTGCGCCGAGGCGATGTCCTCGCTGCCTGGTCTGGTATTCGCCCCCTGGTCAAGGATCCCAAGGCTAAGAACACGGAATCTCTGGTCCGCAACCACCTGATCGATGTAGCCCCATCAGGCTTGCTCACCTGCGCTGGTGGCAAGTGGACAACCTATCGTCAGATGGCCGAGGAGTGTGTGGATGCTGCTATCGATGAGTTTGGGCTCAAGCCGAAGCCGGTTCGGGATGCTCCTCGAGTCAGCGGAACTGAGATGATTGACGACGGCGCGATCCTCGACGGCTCATGCCAAACGCACAAGGTCCGACTGGTTGGTGCACACGGCTTCAGCAACACTCTCTTCATCCCCCTTATTCAACACTTTGGTGTTGAGACTGAGGTAGCAAAGCATCTGACTGAGTCCTATGGCGATCGTGCCTGGACTGTTGCCTCTCTCTGCAAGCTCACAGACAAGCGATTCCCTGCTCGCGGGGAGCGTATCTCCCAGCTATATCCATTCGTTGACGGTGAAATCCGCTACGCCGTTCGACATGAATATGCCCAGACTGCTGTTGACGTCCTCGCTCGGCGCACACGGTTGGCATTCCTTAACGCCCAGGCTGCTCTCGAAGCCCTCCCCAAGGTCGTGGATGTTATGACCGAGGAGCTCAAGTGGGATCGCCGGAGACAAGATCTCGAATGGAAAGAAGGTATGTGCCGTTTCCTTGTCCCCCTTTGCTTCTGCCTATTGTGGGACGTTTGCTAATCTCACTCCTCCAGCTGTTGCCTATCTGGAGTCGATGGGTCTACCAAAGCCCATGCTCACAACGACGCGCAAGCAGGTCGAGCAAGGAAAGCTTGACTTTGCCAATTCTCTTGAGTGGAAGATGTATTCGCGTCACGATAAGCCATCGGAGGAGGATTGAAGGGTTGCTTACAGCGGCAAGAACAGTCATGCGAACAACCAACAGGCAACTAGGATGTCGATCGACTTGGTGCATCGTACAGAAGACGCCATGCTCGCGTCCAAATAGTCATGAGGCTGGCTCTCTTGAGTCAGGCCGAGTCTGGCAGCAGCAGGCCTCAGTGAAAAGGGGTTGAAGGGCATCACACTGGAGCATCTGCCCCGGAGGGGTGAAAGACAAACACCATTGAGGACGTAAAAGTATCTACTTGGCATTCAACTTGGATAGGTAGCATCTCCTTCCACTGGAAGGAATAGGAAAAATGAAATCCAGACTTGATCTGAGGTGACCACCTCGCTCACTATCGACTCGAGACATTCCACAGGATGCTCAGCTGACATGTTACTGGCGCCACTCATACCTCCCTTGCCAAGGTCCAACTACAGGTCACGCTACTCCTGATAAACACATTGAGCATGGTCTATCAACTTCACAAATGTGATGGCCGGGATGGGAAAAGTGGCGAGGCAGCTTCTTTTTATATATTTTAGACATTACGTCTAGTCAATTCCCTCCTAACCGGAAGGGGAGGTATCAAGATGTGCCATGGCTAACCTAGGTGGACAAGACGGCCTGTCTGTCTGTCCTTCTCTTTCTTTTCCTTAACCTCATCCAACATGCGTAATAAAAGGCCGTATCGTCATCAGACCGGCAATCCAGGGCATCCCATTGCGCCCGCCTGGTCGTTTATCGCCCCGTGTAAATGCAGTCTCATCGTTCCCTTTGAAAAAAGAAAAAAAAAAACCGAAGAGGCCTGGTGCGTACACCCAGTGCCAAATAATCTTGCCAAAGAAGAGAAGAACCCAGCTAACCCAAACCGATAATGCTGCTCCGTGAAAACAAGAAAACCACAAGTGTATCCCACAACGCCTCGCCTGCTATACGTCGCCATGACCTTCTATGAGTATCCTGTATAATGTTCGTGCATGCAACAAAGACCCAACATTGGATAAAGCAAGAAAAAGTTGGGGAAAACAAAGCAAAGACAAGAAAGAGCAAGACGAGGACGATGATCCTCAGACCGCCGTCTCATACTTGCTCATCGAAGAGGACGAGCCAACGCGAAAAACTCGCTGAAGCAAGCTGGCTTTGCTGCCGTTGGCCCGTCTGTAGCTGAGAGCGATAGTGTCACATCCTTCACTAGACCCCATAGAGGAACGGCTGGGAGAGAAGGTCCGTCGGTCGAGCTCAGCGTCCCACCCGTACATATCCTGGATGGGAGAGGCATAGCGGAATGACTCGCTGTCCAAAGTCGTTGAAGGACACGACATGTCCTCGCTGCTATGAACGGGACTTGGTAGGTAGTTAGACACATCGCTCAAGGGTGTTGAACAACACATCATACTTTCTTGGTCGCTATCCGCTGCTAGCGAAGAGGCTGAAAGTGATGCCACAAGGGGGCCGGAATGGTAGAAAGAAGTCGGGGCCTTGTGTTCTTGTCCCTTAGATGCAGGTGTGCTTGTTGGCTGCAAGCAAGCCATCGGCTCCGAAATCTTGGGAGTTCGTCTTCTCATCCTGATATTCTTCTGGACAAGAGTTGTCTTCCCGCAGCTTCGAGCTGATTCCGGTCTTGCGGCCGTGCCGTCCCTAGAACCACCATCTTGTCTGAGGTCAGGGTTGCAGTTCCAACCGAGGTCTGTCTGGATGGAACCAGGCAGTAGGTGACCAGGGTGCGAGCTTTCTGGCCTCTGGTCCTCTTGCGAGTCCTCATCGGTCCAGTCAGCTTGGTTGGGCGATTCAGGTAACGACACGACCTGTGACCCTCATAAGGAGTCGTGATGCAGGTGAAGGCCTTCCGGTGCGGGGTGAGATGATGTGGGAGTAGAGCGAGTCCTTGAGCTTTTTCGGTTGAAGCCCAACTTGGCACCCATCTTCTTCCAACCCTTGTTGTGTGCAGCCACAGCACGCTGAAGACCCCCAGGAGAGGTGGTGAAGCCCCATTCTGAGATGGGCGGGGTTGTCGGGGGAGTCATAGGCTCCATGCCAGGAGGGGAGTTGCAGTCGCTATCGTCGGTCATAGAGTCGGACTCAATGTGGTGCATCGAATTCATTGATCGGACTGGTGCGCCCATGCGGCTGTTGCTATTGGAAGATCGGCGGGATCCACGGGTATGTTCATCAGAAGGTCCATCAAGCTGCATGGGAGCTACAGACTGGAGGAAGGGGACCAGCAAGGAGTCGTTCATAAGCTCATAGAGGATCCGACCTGTTTCAGCCAACTGTGATGGATGCGGGGGAGCAGGGCCGCAAGGAAGGCTGAGCAGCTCGTCACGGATGCGAGCGGGGATGTTGACCTCCCTCGGGGCACACGGGATGATGTAGACTTGCATAAGCTTCTCCCACAAAGCACAAACACGATCGTGGTTCTCTCGAGTTGGGTTCGGGTTATCGGTAATCATCTCATTGTAGATGGCGGTATAGCGTTGAGAGTCGAGGGTAAATTCAAGGCTCTCCATGCAGTGGTTGTTGGAGAGGTAGGCCATGAAGGCAGTAAGGCTCCATGGTGGCGAGGCGACATCGAGGAGGATTTCGGCCAAGGATGGCGGTCGGGAGCCCAAAGCACCGTTGGGTGTTGAAGTACCGGACATGAAGGCCTCGCTCATGGGCCTCGAGGGAGCGGAATCGACGTCGAAGAAGTCCTCAAAGGCGGAGGAGGGCTGGGGGGATGGCGGCGGTAGAGTGGGACTCAGGCACTCGGGAGATTGCCTCCGAGAACGCGACATGCCCATCTTTCTAGGGTTGGGGCGCTCTGGTGCGTCCCAAGCCTTGTATCAGAATAGTGAAAAGATCAAGTAGAAGAACAAATCGAAGTTCTGAAGCGTTTATGAGGGAGGGGACCGGTCCAAGTAATATGGATGCGGACAGGGTGGAGAAGGATGTGTCGGCCGAAGCGGGTAATCGATGTCTGACGCAGTTAGACTGGCGTAGATGTTGATATGCTGGAGGCAGAAAGAGGCGCCGAGTCTAGAAGTAGGGCTACCGCAGGGACGATAAGGTCAGGGGAGCGCCTGTCGATGTAGATCAAGGAGGAGTATTTTGAGAGGCGGCCGCGAATGGTGACGACAGATACGCGGAGGAAGGTGGCTTTGTCAAGGCGTCAATCCGCACCACAAGGAACCAAAATTGGGTTTAGAGGGTTCCAACAACGAGGGTCCAGGGACGAATCGCGGAACAAAGGAGCGAATTGTCCTATGGACAGGACGGAGAGCGGAATTGGTAATGGGACGAGATGGCAAAGCAGCTGTCCTAGGGGTTGGCCGGCGTGACGTTTGGAGGGCTATCAGTCCCGAAGCGGTGATGGCGCAAGGTCGGGTCGAGGCCGTCGAACTTGAGGTGCCGAGGTTGCTGGGAGGCCCCAAGGGACTGGAATGCGATGGTCGTGGAAGCCGCGAGCCAGCGAATGGAGTCGGTGGGCGGCGGGACAGGTCGCAGACGGATCGCGGATGGTGGGTTATGCCAGAGGGCTTGGCTTGGCATGAACCAGAGAGGATCGAGAGGAGCGAGAATGTCAAGGTTGGATGAAGACGACGAGAGTTTAGTGGCGTGGAGTCGGTGATGCGTCTATCGAGCGGACAGCCGAATGTCTGGAGCGAGAGACCTGGCTGACAAAAGAGACACAGTTGATGTCAGGAATGCGGACCTGGGGAATCCAAAGTGTAATAACGGTCCAGACCCAAGGTGAAGGCGGAGGTGAAGGACAAAAGAGCGTGGGCGCGGCGGGCGTATGCACGGCGTCGGAGGAGCGCTAAGGTTCAGTCGAGGGCGGCAGATCTGCTGGCTGGTTGGCTGCTCTGTCCTGATTTAGGTTTTGGGATCTTCGGGGGAGAGGGAGGGGAAAGTAGTTTACAGTTGAAGCGTGGAGCGATGCGATCAGGTATGTTGATGATGCGTTTATCGCCTGGAGAACAATTGCGATAATAATGAGACAGGCAATGTTGATGAATGTGCCTGATGGTCGAGAGCGAAGCTGTAGAGGCTGTGTGTGTCGTCACTCGTGATTTGCGGGAACAGACCCAGAAAAAGGAAGGCGACCAGAATGGGTGACGGGGGTTGGGGCCGAGCTTGTTTTAAACTGAAGACACCCGATGGGATTTTTTTTTCTTCGCCTTTTTTCCTCACCATTGGTGAATGAGGAGAAGCCAGACGGGACAGACAGAAGCCAAGGTGGAGGTGGATGTGGAGATGAAGAGGACGGGATAGAAAGGACAGGGAGTCAGTGAGAGGAGGTGTGCGGTAGATGGAGCCCCAGGCGTGTGTTTAACCAAAACGACGTCAACAACAGGCAAGAGGGAGGGACGGCAGGTGCGAGTGGAGGGTACGATTGCAGCGGAGGGAGCGAGGAAACCAGACGATCGGGAGACGACCGGGTTACCGTAAGGGACGGAAGGTACGACCACGACGTGCACGGGGTATGGGCATGTGCCAAGCCTACGTAAGAACAACCCTCAAAGAAGGGAAGGGGAGAAAAAAAAAAGTCGATTAAACCCAGACGCGACCGGAAACAGAGGGACCAGACAGAGACAGCCTGCCAGGCGGAGGTGGAGGCGGAGGCGGCGGCGGCGAACGGTGGCGGCGACAACGACGACGATGGAAGGTGCGAGGAAGGAAAGGCCAGCCAAGCCAACCCCGACACAGCCAATAGAACCCACGAACCATCCAAGCCACGATGGTCGGCATGACTCCACACAGATCAAATTCATTGCATTGCACGGGATGGATCTCCATACGTAAGGTACGTACCCCTGTCGAGCATCCCGTCGGCACAGGTTGGCTGCCCAGGCTGATTGCTTGGCTGGTGACTGTCAGGACCAGCAGGGGTCACACAACAGCTTGCTCCATTATGGATGCTTGAACAGGGGCTCGGTTCGCAGCCTGGCGCTTGAAGGAGGGTGAGGAAGGCATCCAGTGGTCCTTTTTTGTGCCCTTTTTCTTTGACAAGGAAGACACCAAAGCACCGGGAGTGTGCCACTACTACGGTGTAAGGCCTTCTCGATTGGTAAAGGGGCATTGTTATTCAATGCCTCTCCAGACAGTCAACGGCAGTGCACGGGTACGTGTCCCGCTCTCTCTTGCTCTCGTCTCAGCGTGGAATTCAGCCACTGGGGTGAGATCTAAGTGGACGATGGATCCATTGGCAAGCTCGCAGAATTCCCCAATTCATCACATCATCAAACGTTGACGGAAAAGCCTAACAACCTGACGACGCGGAGGAGAACGGAGCGCATCACTCTATGATTCAGGCACGTGGCTGAATTGACTTGGGTGATGATGGCTCGTGGAAGAGAAAAAAGTTCAGTCAATCCCGGACGAATATCTTCAGTCAGGCAAGTCACGGACAACGCCGAGAGCTATGTTGGCGCTCGTGCGATTATGTAAGGCGCCTATACAACAACAGGTAAGGCTCGAGCGCTGGCAGGTCCGAGGCGACTGTGGCGAATCAGTGTGTCCGGACCGTGACGCAGCCAAGGGCAAAACAAGCAACACAAGGGGGGGAAACAGACGTATGAGCTGTCGGCGGGCATTGGAAGAGGAACAACATAAAACCACGACAATGTCATGGAGACGAGGCGATCATTGATGCTCCACACGATATCCATATGCAAACATGCATGCTTTTCTCGGAGCGAGCTCGTTTGTCTCGTCCTACGGGAATACGATCGAGCACCACGTTGATCCCGCAGGGGTTCGTTCGTCCGGCAAAGCCACTTACTTGGCGGACCTGAAGAGCATGACACAGAAAGGGTGAGATTCAGAGCAAGGCCTGACAAGGAAAACGACAGGGACTGGCAGTGGAGATGGTCAACTAGAAGGACGCTAGAAGGGCGCGAAGGGGGCCAATGGTGGAGGCAGACTGGACCAGGCTGCGAGTTCCTGGGCTGAATGAAGTTTGCTCATCCCGCTCTTGTTGCTGTCCTTATCCTGGACAGTTTGTCTCGCTATGGCCCAGCGTATTCTCCCAATTCTCCCTTTTCGTCGCCATGGAAGCCCGAAAGCCACCGAAAAAGCCTGAGTAACATGGACGCGATGATCGCGCTGCACGGGCGATGGTGTGGGGGCCAGTGGTAACCAGAACCAATCCAATTCGAAGACGTCCAAAGAAGGGCGCGTTCCCCGCACGCTCTCACCCCAATTGCCCTTTTGTAATCTGGGTGAGCCAGGGATTCAGCAACATTTGCAGATAAACGCCGCCTTAGTTGACGCCTCCCAAGGTACTGTAGTGTGCGTACGTGGGCCGGAGAGCAATTGGCACAGTCAACCGCGCAGTCGCCTTCTGCTTAGCAAGGTCGACGCACGTAATCCGGGGGAGTCGGCTTGATGTCAACCTACTCAACTACTATCTGAAAAGAGTTGATGGTTTTGACGAGATGCACATACACACACGTCAGACAGCTGCACGTTCAAAAGACTCTCCATCGCCAAGTGGTTCCAACTCGGAAATAGGAGATTTTTACTTAGTTAGCTTGGGATCGTCATCGACCGCTAGTAGGTGTCTTTTTGGGCAGGATCACTGCATCACGCCTGCACCGCAGCACTTTCCTCACGTGCAAAGGGACGATCATGCTCCCCTTTCAAAAACATCATCTCCTATGTCTCAACCTAATGATACGCTGCGACAAATCAAACACCATCTGCCAGGTCTAAATGCTGCAACGGCCACAGCACAGCCAGCGCCCTTTCATCATTGCCGTCACCACTCCTTTCACTCCGTCAAAGACATGGGAGTCTCCGGCCCAATAACCTCCGCAGCCGCCAGCCATAGACGCTCACATCGCCCAAGACCACAGCGCGATGAGGCCATGAACCATGGGGAAAGGTTTCTCGTTTTGCTCGGCATAATATCAGCTTGTCATCGTTAGCCGCCGCCGCCGCCGCCGTCCTCCTTCTCTTGTCTCGGCTTGGCGTTGTTTTCTTGCCATCTCTGCCGGATCACTGCAACACGCCTGGTTTTCTGCGTCCTAACCAAGAATCCCGTGGACCTGAGCTGCTCCGGGCCATCCATCATGGCGCCAAGTGGCACCCTCCAGGGACCTCTCAGGGGTGGGCCTCGCAGTCATGGGCCCCCTGTGGTGCAGCGCGAGACCGAGACAGCACGAATAGCGACGCGCCGTGACTGGGCCCTGACCCCCCAAACCATCTTGGCTTCGCCGCTAGAGGACGGTAGCTCGGCCGATCGCGATGAGCACTAGGGATGTTTCCTGGCCCTCCCCTGTCGTACCATTCTCACCTCGCTGAACCTGACTGGCTGTGTCGTCTCTGATCTCTCGTGAGGAGAAGATGGGCAACGCCCGCTTGGAGAAGCGGGCTAAGGGCACTTCTCCAATGTGGGCGCCTCCTCTCGGCACTCAGCGCCTCGTTAACAATCAATCTGGTCCCGGGGCATTGGGGGAGTGGATGCGATTGCTTACGGCTCGTCATCCCATCCCATCCTTTCCAGCCGGTTGGGTTTGCGGCGCCGGTCCAAGTCAGCGAGTACATCACTCACCCGGGAAGGGAGAACCGTCAGCTACATCATCTGTCACCTTGGTGATGATATAGCGCACGGCGCCAGGATGACAACCCACAATATCCTATACTCCGTAATTCGTCGGCCCCTGGAAATGACGGTGAAGGACGGTGAACAGCTCGGCGCGTCCCGTCACTCCTTGGCCGACTTCGCTCCGAGCCGCAACAGGCCCATACACCGAATTGCGTATCACGGCCATCGCTGCATGTCTCTGCGAGTTGCCGAGCCGCTCAGAGCCCGTGCAACTGCAGACCTCTTGCTAATCTCAAATCTCTCCATTGAAACAGCCAATTGCAACAACGGCAGCCAGGTGTGCGAACAGGTTGGAGATGCGCCCTCCCAGGGACGACACAGCAAACACCATGAATAACCGCGCTTAGGCGAGCGATTGCGGCATCAGATGGGTCTCGAATCAAACAATTCTTAGCAACAGAATCTCCCCCATCCCTGCCATGGCAATCTTTCAATGGTCCAGATATGTGTCATAGCGGCAAGCGACTGGCCGTCTCTCTCCACCTTCCCCTTCACCACCTCAACTCCAGCAAACACCTTGAAAGGCTTGGACTGGAGAAGACGGGGTCACTGGGCGCTGTCGGGATCGCGGCCACTGTCCACCCAATGGCTGCAGACCGGTGGCCCAAGTCCGTTGCCGTTCCATGTCTGATCTCATGATGAACGTGAAGCCGTGCATCCATGGCTGCCCCATCAACCCACAACACTGACTTGGCCGGCTGCTGGAATCCATGTTTCAAGAAGCCGCAATGTGCCGCAGTGTCGAAGCACGCGATGAAGCTTTTCTTGACACCACCTAAGCTTCCTCCTGTCGATGGTTTCCACCACGATCGGCACTTGTCGGTGAGGCTCTTCCCGAGCTCACCACCACATCTGATCCAATTGTGGCGCGATATAGTCCAGAGGATGCTCTTGGCCGCAGGGGGCTACAATATGGATAAGGCAATGAATGATACACTACTCCCGGCAAGGTGAGGAGCTGGCCTGACAAGAATCCAGTTACACAACTGACGTAAGGTAGCCTCAATCTTGACGGATTGATCAGTGTCGATCCACTGGCAAGACAATGGAATCGACAATTCCAACGCCATGAGCTGGCAATTGCTCCTGCGATGCCTTGATTCACATATTGGAGAAACAGGGCAAAGAATGTGAACAGTGTGTTGGAATGGACCATGCCGTCATCCCATCCTTCAACTTGGATAAAGGCAAACGGTTTCCGGTGTGACAAGGCCATCACAAAGTGACACAGGGCTGAGACCACGGCCTTCTCATCCAGAATAGTCTTGCCGATCGTCGATTCGCAAACGGGCAAGATGGTGACTCTGGAAAGAAATCCACACACACCACCACACGCCTGTCATGTGCACCAGGTTCATTTCCGGATGACAGCTCTCGGTCCTATGATTTGACTGGTCGATGATTTCGCTCTAACTTTGGTGGATCAGGGTCTCGTTTGCCATATGAAAGGCTGCCTTACATACCGGAGGCCGGCTCTTCTTTGGATTAAGCTCTAGTTGCATGCTTGAGCGGACAGCCAGCCGCTCGTCTGGAGGATGACAAGTCGGATTGGATATCGAAAGCTGGTCGGCCACCTTCACGCAGCATGCGCCAGCCAACCTGACCAAGCCCTCCGGGTTGCCAAAGACGGCAGGGGAGGTGAAGGGTTACTAGTGAGGCGATACATACAGCAGCCATGCTGTATCAGTCAACATCCCAGCCACAGGACAGGACTCCATTCCTCAACCGCGCTCAATCTCTCGGGATGCCTTGGCAGTCGTGAACCGGACGGGAACAACAATCCCGTATTGCTGGCAGGTCTAGAAAGATCGAGGCCCTGTGTGTAACAACGGGTTGAAGGTGCCAGGGGTGTAGGTATGCAAGAAGCCGTGCTTGCTGCCCAGCTCTTGCAACGAGCCGTGGATTGTTGGTTGGCTCTCTCGCAACCTCGGATCTTGTACAACGTATCAAACCCGAGCAGCATCACACAACAAAGCACAGGCCACGACAATAGAACGACGGTGCCTTGTTGGGGGTGACACGACAAGTCCCGGCTCCCCCTGGACCCATCTCACCGTTCTTGGCCGGATTTACTTGTTCTGGAAGCCTGATGGAAGCCTAATGGAAGCCTCGGCGGAATCCTTCTAGAAGCAATCACCCGAGTGGCGTCCTGTTCTAGAAGCTTTCCCGATCTGGCAAAAGGAGCCAGTTGGCCGTTGACACGGACCACACCACCCCTGCCCTACTTCATGCCCTTGTGTTTTAACCCCTTGTTGGCTGGTGACACCACTCGACAACCGTTCATCCAACCGGCCTCGCCGTGTCTCCATCGCCTCACCACCAAACCACGGAGACGACTGAGGAAAAAAAAACCTGCCACAATCATCCTACGCGGCGCCGACAAGACCCGGTTGTTCTCGCGGTAGTTCTCTCAGCGACCCTCCATGGACCCAGATTCAGCCAATTCCGATGTGATCTTCTCCGCGTGTTCTAGAAGACTTTTTTTAACGCCCGGGGCTTTTTTAGAACTATTGGTTTTTTTTTTCTCTCTTCCTCGGCAATCCATACGGACTCCATTCTGCGACACAACTGACTTCGTGCCCAACTATTAGCCCACTGCCGTGACGGTCCGCGACCGACCGACCGACGGCATTGAGACAAGCAGGCGGCAAGCCAGGGATGCAGTAAGAACCGAATACAGATGCCAATGGGGGGTTTCTGACAGGTACCTGTCGAGAAGGCCTCTAGCACCGCTGGCATGGAGGCTACTATAGGCGACACCATGGCGCGGTTTACGCCAGGTCCGCGCAACATTTCATTTCCATCCCTTGGGTCGCCGTTTCGATCTCGGCGCATCGGCAGATGGATTCAGGGATCGCCGATGGCGGTTGGCGGTTGACAGTTACTAGGAGCTTAGGTCCTAACAATGGCTCAGCATCTTGAGGGTATATCCACGAGACGGCCAGGCCGGCAAGGGCCTGCTTGAGTCGTCCACACCCACCCCATCGCAACAGACCTGGGCAAACTTCCAATCTCCGATATGAGGAGCTATCTTTCGCCCGTGCCCCCATTGAGCACCCACCACGGAACGGTCCCGCTCACATAGTAGTCGTCTAGAAGCGCTCTGCCCTCTTCAAGACGGTTTGTAATTGGAGGGCGGTACCGAGATACAGATGGCTTTGTCCCTGGTGGCAAACTTGTAGTTGATACCGAAGAGCAGTTCGCAACTATGAACGTTTTTGGATGGACATTTGGGTGCCACAAAGCCCTGTTTGCGGAGCCATCCTGGACAACTAACACAGGCGGCGAGCTAACATGTACAGTAGCAAGCAAACAAGCATTGGCGCAACCCACGAGATGGGTTGTCGAAACACCAGACACAAACTTTGCACCCGACATTTGACGACTTGAGAGGGAGGACCCAACAAGTTGCTCTAGCACAGCCTCTCAGCTCCCCAGGGGTCTTGGCTTCACAAGAACCCGTTTCCCGTGTACGGGCACCGGCACCATACAAACTTTTGGCTCTTTGATGCCGTGAAGCCTTCAACAGTCTGGCCCTTGGTTTGGTCACCTCCCCTCATTGTCTCCCCTTCTAGAAGAACTGTCGAACTTTCTCGAAAGTGGCTTTTATTCTCCACCTCTCCACCAACATCACTAGACCTCCCGTATCAAGCCCCGTTCGCCAAAGGCATTCCTGACCTTCCAATGTCCGAATGCCTTGCAAACTCTTGAACCGTACTGGCTTTGTGGTTAATGAATGGCCCACCTTGATGGCGGCTGTCTCTCGTTTCTACATTTGTGTCTCGGCAGCGGTGCCGGGTATCAGCTCCGTCCCAAGACGAAGAAGCCAAGAAACTAGGTATCTCCTTTGTCCCTTTCAGAAGAAGGGGGGCGGGCCAGCTATCCACCAACATCAGACGAGCACGTCTTCTTACATACACACACACGAGTTAATTCCAGCAGACTAAACCCCAGCACATGCATTGAAATGGGAGAAGAGACAAGAAGAAAACTTCCGACCTCAACAATCCCACCCTTGGCGCATCTCGTTCACGGTCAGGGACCCACGTGCCGCTGCTGCTATCCACCTATGGGAAGACGCTCCTCTCAGGAACAAAGCCCGCTGGTCCTTTGAGGCTCTTCACTGCCTCACCTCATACCTCGCTTACGCAGAGCATGACAGATCCCTTGGGACCGTCTCTCTGTGTACGTAACGGAATGAGTAATTCCCCGCCAACCATGGTCATGGGTGTTTGCCCATTGGCATGCGGCTCCTTTGTTTCAAGACGTCGCGATGCCTGTGTCAAGGATAGATGGGTGTTGTTGGAGGGTGTAGATAGATTACCCCCGTCTATCCGGAGTCGGTCGTGCTTTGGCGCGCGGTATGCCTTGCCCCAAGGTAGGCTATCATGTGTGTGTTGTGTACCTTGTTGTCCGTGGACCCAAAGACGCAATATCACGATAGCCTGCTGATGGCGGCTTCACCACGTCTTAGCTATGACGAATCGCAATCGATAGCACTAATGACAACAAAGAAAGGGCATGGGAAGACATCACACGAGATATGCAGCCAAGAAATTCGTCAACAGCTGAATCCTGTCTTCAAGCTCTCTCTCTCTCTCTCTGCTACTGGGGGACCAGATCCAACCATTCATACACCTCCTTGGCCTCTACCTCTCTCTCGTCTGATACAGACAGAATCTCAAAACTGTACTGTTGTCCCCCCCATGCCATCTCCCTGTCAACTCATTCAAACAACATGCTCAAGCCATCCTGGCGAGCTTTTCCTCTCATGCAACCCGACTCATCCAAAAAAGATAAACGCCAAAGTGATGCAACTGTCTCCTCGTGGTATCGTCCCAAACACCAAGTGACATCCAATAACGACTACCGCTCTCTGCCTCGAAACGCCTGCATAAGTCATACAGTGATAAGCCATGATGGTCTGGAAACCAATGATCGATACTAATATACTCGTAAATCGAATTCTCCCTTGAAGCCGCCGTTAAGCAGCATGCATGCGATGCGAATCCGCTGCGCAGGCATGTCGCTTGCCGTGTAGGAGTCGACAGGGCTAAGGCCCAGAGCGACGCACATGGCGTTTGTAATAGTGTGAACTCCACAGTCATGGCCGTTGTTTTGCAGTGGAGCCTCGTGGAAGATGATCTTCCATTCATCCTTAATGAACTTCTCCTCCAAGACGTCCTTGAGCCATGCTACAACGAGACTGGTGTAGGCCGGGTTGCCTCGCGCATTAAGCGAGTCCATATGGGCCACAGTCCGCTTTGATGGGCGGACAACAAGCAGCGTCCAGTGAGAGCGCTCGCATATGGGTAGTAGTATGGTGTCGACATCGAGAAAGTTCCTCTTCTCAACTCCATATCTCCGAAGGGTTCGTTGAGTCCGTGCTACTCCCTGGTCCTGTAGTCTCTTGAAGAAGAATGACGACATGGTCAAACACTTGCGGGTGGCTCTCTTGACATCCTTAATGCCAGCAGCCGAGTTGATGGCTTGGTCGAGCCACATGAGAGATCCGTTGACGATCTCGTCGTTGAGCCACTCTGTGGAAGAAACCACCTTGGCAAAGTCGTGTCGACGCAAGTCGACTCCCTCGATAGTCTTTGCCAGAGTAGTTGTAGTGGCGGCACGGAGCGTGTCCTGTGCCCTTGTCTGCCATGATGCAGATACAGGTGTAACAAATGGTTGGATGGGCATCCGTAGCCCACCAGATCGAGCAAGACGTTCTTCGAGCTCCTTTCGAGCCTTTTCCTCGGCCTCCCGCCTCGCTGCCTCGGCTGCCTGGCGTGCCTCTTCGGCAGCCTTCAACGCAGCCTGCTCTTTCTGGAATTCTATTCCCGCCTTTGAATCATCGCTGATTTCAAGCAGCTTGAGCGATGGGAGGGCAAATAGCTCATTGATACGAGCAGTAGGGTCAAGTCCGTCTTTCTCTTCGAGACGAAATGTAGGGAGGATGCGGTCTTGAGGTGGCTCCTTGGTTGGGACAGATGGGAGTTTGAGCCATCTACGCGCCCAGGCAGGTCGGTTTTCTTGGAATTCCTCGGAGGGCGCAACTGGCTCTCCTTTTTGGTCGTGTCTGATACGCTTGGGAACATCAAGTCCCATGTGTGTCCGTTGCCGGGGGCTGAGAGTGGAATCGGTGAAACGCACAGACTTGGGTGGGCGCGTTATTCCCAGCCGCTTGGGTGTCGTTCTGGAAGGGTGCTTCCTTCGGTTTCGCAGAATCGACTTGAGAGATCCTACCTCCTTTTCAGTAAGGGGAACCTTGGGTTCAAAGTCGGTGATGTATGAGTCCTTGATTGCAAGGTGCTCCTCGCTATCTTCGTAGAAATTCGATCTGTAATCCTCGGATGTTATCCGGTCAATAGTCTTCTTCACAATGTCTGTGCGAATGAAGTCGGTCGTGGAGAAGTTGGGGCGGGGGACAACGATTGGTGTAAACTCTGGCGGAGGCGGCTCAACCTTAATCGGCTCTCTGGGGATGTCTTCAACAGAGGGCGTAATTGGCGCTTCGACAGGCTCCTTAAGCTCATCAAAATCGGGGAAAGCTCCTGGGAGTAGAAGATGTGTATCCAAATCAGTTCGTGGGGGCGGGGGGAAGGTAGCCTGAAGCCTATCACGATAATCTTTGGAGAGAACGTAGCTTGGGGCCGGAATGTTGCGAATGATGGCCTCGAGGTCAAGTATGATGGTGTTCAAGAAAGCCTGGGATACCATGGCTTCCTGTTCGCCGTGCTTTTGCAGGATATCCTTGCAAATGACGGGGAGTGCTGGGGCAGACAAGAAGTTCTTGATCGAGGTCATGTTCTCGATTGCGGTTGGGGAAAGTTTGTAGTCGAGGACGGTAGGAACGGTCTCATTGCCGTCTCGGATTTTGACGATGATGCCAATTTCGTAGATACTGTCCAGGAATTCGAAAGCCCGCTTGAATTGCAAGGCGAAAAGTTCGCAGAGGTCGTGGCCGTCGCCATTACTTAACATGGCACGGTCGCTGGCATTGTCGGCGAGAAAGATGCGCAGGGCTTCCAGCTCTTTGTTCGCGTCCGCCCGAGTTCCCTTAGAAAGACAGTCCCAGACTCCGGCGATGGCTCTGACAAAGAGCTTGTACTCATCCATCAAGGCGCCCAGACCATCGCGATCAACCCAACGTAATCCATCAACGTCAGGGACAACGTCGCCGCGAGTAGCGCCCTCATCTTTGCCGTCATCTTGGTCGCTACTAATCTTGATTCGCTTGTTGGTAACTTGTTTGTCGTTGAGATAGGAGCGAAACTCGGCGACTCGATACGACTGAGGATTGACTACAACACGGGTCAGAACACACTTGAGAGTCAAGTAAGAGGTGATGGCGTACTTATCCTGCCAATCTTGTCTCCCAAGCCAGAGACGGCCGAATAAATGCTGGATATCATCCTGGTAAGGGATCGGGGGCCTGGTAGAAACCCGAGCATACGGTATGAATTCTATCAAGCTTGTCAGTAACGAATCGGGCATGATAAAAAGGAAGGAATTACATGGGCCTGTTGGCCAGGCTCCGCGTTGGGAACGGTTTCGCCTTCTCGAATAGTGATAATAGGGTTGGAAGTGTTTGTGATGCCGTTGACTGCGGCAACGAGTTCGATTTCGGTGTCTTCGGCGTGGCGCTTGCGGGTTTGGATGCCATTGACAACAACCAAGTTTGGATCAGAAACAGCACGCTTCGCGGGAGGCGTGGGAGTGTTGGGCCCTTTTCGCGATGGACGAGGTGGAAGGTTGAATGGGATCGGAGAGTCGGTGACGCCAAATCGGGCGCGGACTGTGGGATCGGCGAGTGTATCGGCGCGAGGTATCGGGCTGTTGACCTGAAGACAACTATTGGGCCGCTTGATGCGTCTGGGAGGTGTAATGGATGGCGCTGTTGGTTCCTGAGGAACTGGGGGTGCCTGCTTAGAAGGAGCCCGAGAACGACGTCGCTTTGGAAGGATGGGATGGTTCCGAAGCCACGCAGGTCTTGGGCAGCCGTTAATGTCAGCGGAGTTGTGGACGACAACGCGAGCGAAAGGTGAAAAGGACATCGTGAAGGTGCGAGAAAGACAGGCGCAAAAATGGAAAGCGTGGAGTGAAGAGCAAATGAAGAAGTGAAGTGAAGTGAAGTGGAAGCTGGTTTGGCGAACGCAGGTGCGAATTCCCAAATCAGAGTGAAGATGACGAAAGACAGCAGAAGACAGCTTCCAGATCGCGAACAAAGCGAATCTAGAGAGAAGAGAAGATTGTTTGGATGCAGTCGCGGACGGCAACAAAGGCAAGAAAGAGCAAACAAAGCTGTAGGTGCTTGACAGTGTAATACAGTGGCGACAGCGAAAAGTGCAGTGACTCAAACGAGAAGCAGAGAATAAGTCGGAGCGGGTGTGTCTTACGAGAATGGATCGAAGTTGATTTGGAAGCGAAAGCGCAATGATGGTGAATCGAAGCTGCGGTTGCTGATGATGAAGGGGAGAGGAGAGGCAAGAGGGGAGGTCGAGGCGCGTCGACCAATTTATTAGCCTCGCCCGCGCGAGGACGCGCCGACGGGATCAGTCAATAATAATGATGTGTATGATTCGCTGAGCATTTAATGCTCTGGTATTACTCGATTCGTAGACGCTGAGGTCATGGCAGTGGCCATGGCGGTGGTCGTCGGGGCGCTGGAGTCGCTGGAGAGGTCGCTTGTAAGGTGAAAAAATAGTGAAGCTTTAGTGAGGTTTGCGTTTGGTAGGTGGTTGCGCAGTGGAGCACGGGCTGGCAGCTTGGGCGGGGCCAATGTGGCGCTCATGGTCAATTATCATTGGTCAAGCTTGCAGTGTCTCGCCAGCCTGAGATTCTCGTTTTTTCATTGGTCAATCATTCAACCCCAAAATGGACAGGTACGTACCTGATCTACTGATCTTCGGACCCTCGCTCAGTCGGGGTCTCGAAGAGAGGTGGTCGCATCCATCTGATCTAAACATCTATTCCGCGCACTAGGAGAAGAGATGAAACTACCTACGTATCGTGACCCAAATCCATCAAACTGAACATCGACACTCTGTAAGGCTGAAACTAACTTGTTTTGACTTCCAATTGGACTACATCATGCATCGTTTCTAGGTACGGTACATATCCTGTAGGTTAGACGCAAGCCTTTGCTGGGTATGACGATGCATCGCGCATGTCCAACCACCATGCTTCGGGCTGAGTACTCCGTTTTTAATAGCGAATAGATTCCAATGCTCAAATTTTAATGGTTATATGTTGTTCTTATCTCTTTATCCCCATAGATGCGTGTAGATGTCTACCAACCAGTATCCAAAACCCAACGTACTTGTCCAACCATATCATCATAGCCACTTATCTTACAGTTGCGCCATCGTCTGTCCCAGCTTCTTCGTGCAGAAAGACGAGAAATACTCGTTCAATGCGTCCACGGTGCCGCTACCCTCGACGAGGCTGACTACGATGCCCACATAGCCATCCGGCCTGACGACTACCACTCCGCCGCGCTCCTCATCCAACCCCATCTTGGCATGTGCCTCCGCCTTCGCATTCGATAGTCGGGAGTCTGATCGGTCGTCGGCGTAAACGTGGTCTCGGTATCGAGCAAGCACTCCAGGCACGTCGCGTGAGATCTCGATGCCGGAACGCTTGGAAGCGAAAATCGTGCACAGCGTAAAAAAGCGGCTATGAGGGAGATGCTTCTCGTGATATGAGACCTTGTCCAGATCCGGCCGCTGGTACGTCGCGTAGAAGGATCGCTGGCTTCCGAGGTTGTTGGCAAAGTCTTGGAGTGCCTGGCGCGTCTTCTCGGGAACACCCGCAAAGACAAAGATTCGAAATGCTCCATTCAGCGGGACCTCCTGCTCCAGATGCACAACATTGGCATCAACCACCCTTGTCACGTTCGAGTTGATGAAGAGACGTCCTGTTCGTAGCTTGGTGCCCTTCGGGTGAACCAATGGCGATTGTACTGCATGCTCGGGCGACCAGTTCAAGGCATTGGGTTTGTAGTACACTCCGTAACCGCTTGTAAACTCGCATGACTCTTTGAACGTCTTGATAAAGTCGTTATCTTGGCCCTCTTGGTTGCTGCCATGGTTGGCCGAGGCCGCGTGCACCTCATCAGCCGCCGGGGGCCGTTGCGAGAATAGTTTAGCATATCGGTTGTCGAAGTCGAGCAAGGACTCGGCGACATGCTTGCGCTCCGTCTCATAGGTCTTCAAGATCTCCCTGTCTGCGAAGCCAGATTCGACAGCATGGATCTTCCAAGCGAGGTTCTGGGCATCGAGGAAGGCGGTGTTCATGCCTTGGCCAGCCTTGGGCTACTTTGATGTCAGCATCATCATTATGAATCGAGAGCAAAACTCACGCTATGAGTATGGCAAGCATCGCCTCCAAGAAAAACGCGCTGGTCTAGCGTGTATCGGTCTGAGATGCCTTGACCGATAGGATAGACCGAGTACCATTCCACCCGTTCCCATTCGATGGAGTACGGCTGCATGATCTTCTTGGCTGATTCTTGCACTTGCTCCTCGGTGGCTGTTCGCCTGGGGTTCCAGTCTGGGTCTGTCGAGGACGCGATCTGAATGTAGAGGCGGACCATGTTGTTCTCTCGGGGGATGACCATGATAGAACCATGCTCGCTGTGGATTGTGCATTTCATCTTGATAGCCGATCAGTAATGCAAGAAATATGGGACACCTAGGGGAGTAAAATCACCTTGATGTCAGGAAAGTCGGTTATCACAACGCCGTCCATGACTCCCCAGACATGCGCAATGGGGTCCTTGTGCTGAACTGCAATGCCAAGCTGATTTCTGATGAACGACCTCGCACCCTCGCCACCAAAGAGGTACTTGGCATGCAGAGTCTCCTGGGCTGTTCCGTCCACATGTTCCAGCTCGACGGTAACAGGATACTCGGGGTTCTTCTGCTCATCCGATGTGAAACCCTTGATGGTCCATGGACGCTGAACTTGGACCCCATTCTTCTCCAAGTCTGCGATAAAGACCCGTTCAATCAGACCTTGGTGAAGCAAAGTTGTGAATGGGTAGCGAGCGTCGATAAAGTCAGGGCAGCTCGCCCATGTCCCTGTCCGGACAATGCCGTGTCCTGTCGAAGGAGGGTCCCAGAAGGCGACCTCGTAGACGCGGGCAGGCTGATGAGCCATGATGTCAGACTTGAGGCCCATGTTGCGAAGGAGATCCAGCGAACGTGGTTGGATGCCGTCAGCTCGACCTGTTGGTGTTGGCTCGGCTCTGTTGTCGATGTGCTTTATCTTGTAACCCCAGCGAGCAAGACATGTTGAGAGCATGAGGCCAACTGGCCCAGCTCCGACAATGACTGGACGAATTGATGTCAGATATGTGCGCTGTGATCGGTGGGGCCAAGTTCATTTACCAATATCATAGTAGGGTGAACGGTCTGCTTCTGGTGCCATGGTGAAAGAGGTATAGAGATATCAGGTTTGAGTAGCTAGACGTGAGTAACCAGGTGTGTTGGATCTGGGGGAGTTGGAGGGACAAGATGGGGTAATATATGCAAATGCAACAGATCGCCTCGAGATAGCAATAGTGGGCTGGCAGTCAGCAACGGTGTGAAGCAGCTCGAAGCGAACCGAGGATTGCTCCCGAGCAGGCAACCGAACAAGCTGGGTTTACCGGGTCGCAGAGACAACAAAATTGATCACGGCATCGAGCTCGGGATGTGGAGATTGTTTAGGTACGATGTTGCTGACTCCCAAGGACCACTCTCATGGATGGACCAGATGAAAGAAGTCTCGGCCTAGGCCTCGGGAAGGCAATCGCTACCGCCGCCATTGCTTGTCTTGTCATCAGCTGAGCATCAAGGCCAATGACCATGGGCAAAATCCCAGTGCACTTGCCGTAGCCGTTGCCAGCCAGACAGGCGTCATGGGCTTCCACTCTCCTCCGCGGTTTCCAGTGGGGTATCTGGGGGAGAGACCGCCGCAGATGCCGTTTTGGGATCCGGGAGTTGACTTCGGGACTGAACCATAGGGACGGCTGTTGTCTCGGGAGCGGATAATTGGGACATAGATAGTCTTTGTTAGTGTGCACACTGTTTCAACTAGCAGAGCCCATCTTGGAGAAACATGCGCTAATGTACGAGTGGCGGAGAAGAGGGGCCGGATGGACGCCAAAGAACACCATGCATGCAACAAGATGGCATCTTCCAATGATACGCTGTGCTTTACGCTGACAACCTGGCTCTAGCAATTTCATGGCTCTAATCTCGTAAAAGCACGGTTACTACAGTCGGATAAGCGGATTATCTGCACGATCTGCTGTGCCACATTGGCCAAGACTTCGAAGATGGGGTGAGAGAACTTGTCTCATTACTAAAAGTATCAGCAAGACGTGGCCGACCAAGCCCAACTGCCTCCATCCCTAACCCACGGGACGTCACTAGAGGTATGGGCATACTGCAGGTAAACAGAACAGCAATTCTGGTAGAGTTCAATTGTATTGATTTCGTCTGGAGTTGCTCTTCAATCTCCAATTCGTCATATTTCACTAGCCTACCCTGGAGTCCTTATAGAGATTGAGATTTACAGACTCAAGGAATTCACCTTAAGGCGGTAGGTGGAAGTGAGATCTTGGAGTTGTGTTTGGCAGGCATCGCCCAGATCGCAAGTGCAGACCTGATGTTTCGAGATACCTACCTACCTAGGTAGGTAGGAAGGACATACCTTCCATCCTCGTGACACGCTGCTTCCTCAACCATGCATATCTACACCACACCAAGTGCATCCCTCTTCTCGGGTGACTCCGGCGCAGGAAATCCTCCAACTAAACAACACCCGCTCACATCAAACCCACATGGCGCACTCCCGATCCTCACCACTGGGTCGTAATTCACCCTGCCACTTTGTCCTCCAGCTCCTGTTCCGAGATAGCGGAATTTTTCTCGAAGGAAACTTCTGGCCCTGTGTCCAGGGAATGGCCAATATCTCACAGCCGTCTTCGTCAAGTCCTGGGCACCAACCAATCGATCCTACCCAGGTGTTTGATGAAAACAGTTAGCACCCCTGACGAGGAGGCCGTTGAAGCATCACGACTGACCAGTTCCAAGAATGCCGCAACGTTCTTGTTAGATACTGTGCC
Source organism: Fusarium sp. AF-6 (assembly GCA_003947015.1). Taxonomy (NCBI): domain Eukaryota; kingdom Fungi; phylum Ascomycota; class Sordariomycetes; order Hypocreales; family Nectriaceae; genus Fusarium; species Fusarium sp. AF-6. The sequence continues at coordinate 71,283 of NKCJ01000154.1, forward strand.
CATATCCCTCGCAATTACCGATATAGCGACGGTATCCGGCTCGTGAGGAAGCCAAATGCCCGATCAATGAACAGTATCTAACACGGTCCAGGTATTTCTGGTACTGAGAGATCACATGGGCGACGAGCATCTTGGGCTCGCGGCAGGCGTGCTTTATGAGATGATCGAGGTTGATTGTCATCATTCAGATGACCCAGGTGCTGCGTTCCAACGCTGGAGACACGACCACATGAACAGACATGTGCGGGCATGTGTAACATCCAGGCCAAAACTCGCCCTGACAAGAGATATAGGCAGATCTCGAGCTTCCTCACGTCCCGCACCTCACGACGGTCACATCCACCATCATCCCGACTGCTACGCTGACCAGTTGGAGAAAAGAGCACCCCCACCGGTACCAAACTCGACTCTCTGACTACTCTCCTACCTTTGAAAGGTCGTCGCTCTTCTCAAGTGGCATACGAACACGGAAGAGCTGGGTGATCGAGTATACTATGTACGTTTCGTCTCGTAACGGGGGCACACGGCCGTTTCGTCAGATAACTGCCAGGGAATTCCACGAGATGCAATGGAATTCGAATACCAACAACCCGGGGCGACTTGTTGGGGAGAAGTCAATTGACTTGGGAGAGTTCTTACGGAAAAGGGACACTGATGAGCCGGGAGACGATAAATGCGTGACTACCCCCCGGTTTTCCCTCAGTTCGAGACTATTCCGGGGTGGGAGTAAGATGGAACGGGTCATGAACAAGCTTCGTGCTGCCAAAAAGTCTCCTCTACATCAATCTGGGCAGACGTGGTCTCCAAGTCGCCCAGATTGTGATGCCACGGTCTCTTTCTACGGCGTGCTCGAGCAGCGATCAAACCACAAAGTCAGTGACTGGGATATACCGAACGCCAATTTTGCGAGAAAGTTCGGCCTGTACACAGACAGTGGGCCGTTGCCCCCTTTCATCAGGGAGCTACCGGTTGCTGAAGATAAAGCAATGGACCTGGCTACCGGCCTAGCGATGAGAGAACTGGTGTACTCATGGGAGTTTCAAGGGCCCTTTACACCCCAGCTATGGTTCGATAGCGGCCTGGATTATAGATGGAAACGTGCATACTGCTAAGCGTCCATGATGGTTGGGTTGAGATCTATATCTGCCTACCTAGGCAAATGCGACTCATTCCTACGGTGAGACTTCTGCAGCCATCTCCACAAAGAAAAGAAAGAAATAATCACTGATCGAGAGTAGGAATGCCATGGCCACTGTCGATTTTATGTGCACCGACCTTGCCAGTGGCAGAGTTGGCTACCCACCTATTCGCCGGTTTTGCCAGTTGCTGCCAGCTGGCGGGAGCAGCAGGGGATTTTGAGTCAAATCAATGTCTGTTTTTCTCACGAGGACAAATTCTGAATCACTGTCACAAACCGTGATTTGTTTTGTTTACCTTCATCTCGCTCCATCACCAGTGATCCGCACCCTGGGCTTTCCAACCAGCACCACCTGCCGGACTCCAAGCTCTTTGCACGATTGCTTCTAGTGGCTTGCATAATTCACTCCGAGTAATTGATTTGAATCAAACTGGTCTCTTTAGGCCCCTCTGGAGGCTGCGCGTCAGGCTCAATGCAACACAACAGCTCAACCCAAGACAGGGGCCGGTCTTCTGATCCATCGACTTTTTGCGCAACTCCTCTCCGGGGCAACTTTCAGTCTTTGTCCCCAGGAGAAAGGGCTCGCTCCTTATCTCCGCGCAAGCGCCTCGTTCAGCAGCCGCTTCATATCCGCATGAATCTGACGGAGAGTCAGGTGGACAAGATCACCGACGCGTATGTGACTCCTCAACACCGTAGCTTGGAAGAGGCTGACACTGTACAGATTCAGTAGTAAAGCCAGCAGCCCATCCAAGTCTGATAGATCCAAGAAGAAGTCTACGATGACGCCGAGGTCTACCCCTCGAAAGCACAAAACATCAACCTCCCGCTCCGGAGCCCCGTCGAGTTGGGCGCTGAGCGAGGATGACGGCTCCGGGCTAGATTCTACAACCTTTTCCGACCTAATGCCAGGTCGTCATCAAGGTTCCCCTCGGGATGTATTCGCTGGTAGTCTCGCTGAGCGTAGGCATAGGGTTCCTCCTCCTCCACTGCAGCTTGGAGCTGGGCGGCAGAATGCAAGCGCTCCCCGTCCAGCTGAGATAGAGGACATTCCCGACCCCGTTTCTCCTCTGGGACAAGGGAGGTACGAGCAATTTCGTGTTACCGAAGATGGCTCGTCTTCTTTCTACTCGCCAAACATCCCAGATACTGCTCATCCATCGCCTCTGGAGCTTAGGGGAAGTCATCATGCTCGGTCACGATCTGATGTCAACGACGCCGTCGTCAATGCATACCAAGAGTGGGCTCACACGCACCAACACTCAATGATCAAGGAGTCGGCAAGTCATCCGGAGCCCCTTGTCAACAGACCCCGACGATCCAAAAGCTCAGGGGACGGCATGCGACTGTCTCGACCTATCGACGTCCAGCACCCGCCGATGCCACAGGTGGCCAACCCCCGGGCCGAGAATGCTCCAAGCACCCCCCTATTCTCCCCACTGCAGTTGTACTTCAGAGGACCCGACTTTCCCAGTGTGAAAAAGGGTGAAAAGACAATGATTGGAGACAATGGATGGCTTGAGCGTACTGACAAGGGTGTTGACGCGGCCAAAAAGGCACCACAGAAGAAGGCAGGAATACTTGACAGTATCAAGAAGATTGCGAAGGACATGGTGAGTCTGGAGAACGCATAGAGAGATCCTGTCACTGACTTGCATGTAGACGGAGCTGCATCGCGACAACCGTCGCGTGCAGCCTGTTGTTAGAGCCCGTCCAACATCGCGGATGGCTGTCTCTCTAGACTCGAGGGAGCAGAGCCTTCTTTACTGCGAGCTCGAGTTTCACTTGAGCACTGCGTTGAACGACTACATCACGGTGCAGCTGGACAAGGGTCGTTTGGTTCCAGACAAGCTCAAAAAGGTAGCTGATGCCTGGCAGAGCAAGGGTCGTCCCAAGATTGTTGGTTTTCGGTACGACCTGGAGACGCAGCTGGAGCTGATCAATCTGCACGTCGATGACTTTCGCTTCTATGGCCGCCGACAGGCCGACCCAGTCGAGATCAGCGGGCTTTTGCACACTATGAAGGTCAACGCGCGAGCCATGAGCATCCGGACCTTTTGTCAGCCCGACTCAGTGATTGCGAAGCAGCTAGTGGATGCGCAATCGTTGTTCAAGATGCTTGGAATTTCGGATGCACAGCAGATGGCACTGGCCGAGATTGCTCAGTTCTTCAAAGTTATTGTCGAACGGGAGATGGACTGTCGTGACCATCGTGAGCTGCAGGGGGGACGAGGTAGGGCGTCGCATGTTCGTGGTGATTCCCAGTGGACAATGAACGCGGAGAGACGAGTCAATGGCTGAGTTTTGTTAATGGTATCAATTGGAGATATCAACTCAGTTCCAAGAAGTCGTATGAATGAGGGATTATAATGTTTGCTCATGGGGACAAATTGGGCGAGGATCAGGGGTAACTAGGACAGTTAGCACATGGATGGATGCCAGGACGGTCGAGATAGAGTTGGGTGATTTGTATGATCGTTGTATGAGTTCTTTAATATCAAGTGTACAATAAAAACAAGTCGTGTTCTGATACTTGTGAGCTACAAATAGCACAAAGACGGATCGCTGAATAACATAACATATGAATTTAAAAAGATAAAATACAGGTATGTAAGTAGCATTAAATCATTCCTCATTAGATGTTCTTCAAGTAAACGTATTCTTTGTGTGTCCTTGTCGGGAACTGTTCTAGTTGCCCAACTTGAAAACTTGAAATAGTTTTGGACATTGGATAGTTAACAATCAGCCGTAGAGTCGTAAGCAGTCGTTAAAAGAAAGAGCCCGTCAGCGTGGCAAAAGGAGAGTATACAATAGAGAAAAACTATTGGCGGTACCGCGGAGCGTCCTCACTCCTGCGCCGCTGGGGCTGCCGGTCGTCGTAGCGGGGATCATCACAGACGAAGTCATACTCTTCGTCATCGTTCGCAGGCAGCGCTCTGCCGCGGTCATAACGGTCACGGCTGCGGGAATCACGATCCCTGTCGCCAGACCTACGGCGATCGTACCGCGGCATCTCCTCTTCGCGCACGTAGCTGCGCTCACGCTCCCAGTCGACCTGGCGGCGACGGTCCCTGTCCCTCGAGTCCTCGACACGGTTGGCGATGGCGTTGGCACCAAGACCACCAGCTACGGCACCGAGGATGGTGGAGACGAGGCGAGTGCGATTCTCATTCTCGTCATCATATCCTCGTGTCTTGTGCTTGTGACGGGTAGCTGCGTCGGAAGCCTCGCGGGCGACGAGGCCACCTACGACGGCGCCGAGGAGACCTGCGCCGATGCCAGTGGCCGAGTTGGAGAAGTTGTCCTCGACAGCGCCGCGAGCACGGGAGAGGGGGCTCTGCGAGCGCTGGCGCCCACGGGAACGGCTGTCGCGACGACGGTCGTCGTCATCATCTTCTTGGGAGGAGGTGACGGAGGCAGGGCGGGAGCGGGAACGGGATCGCCGGATCATGACGGTATTGGGAGGAGGGACGGAGCGGGTACGGGCCTGAGACGGGGGAGGCTCAAGGGTCATGCGATCGCGGGGAGGACCAGCGCCGTACTGCTCATCGAGGCGCGAAGTCGATGCGTAAGGGGGAGCTCCTGGAGGAGGAGGGCCACCCTGACCTTGGCCTTGAGCGCCGGGGTTGTTGGGGTTGGGAGCCGGGGCGCCACCCGAGTAGTTGTCGGGGGAAAAGTCGCGGCGACGACGAGAAGAGTACTCTTCGTACTCGTAATAATTTGACATTTTAGATTTTTCGCAGTCTTTGCTTTGTTGTTGTGGGTAAAGGTCGATGGTTGGATGGGGGAAAAAATAGGCATGGATGTCAGAATGTTTCGTTTGTAGTGGTTGAAAATGAAGGGAGATGTCGTGGGTGGCTGGATAAAGTGAGGAGGAGTCAAGTTCTCGGTCAGCCGCCGGCGGGCTTAATATGGAGGGCCGACGTCAGCTGGAGCCCAGACAAAGAAAGAAAGGGCCACCTACAGGGTTGAGCTTGGAAGTTTGGATCTGACGATGGAGACAAATATATTTTTTCTCTCTTTTCAAGTAATTCTTGCGAGTGAGGCTGCTTGGAGGTTGGAGTGTCGTTTTAACAAAGTTGAGACAATGCCGAGAGACAATGTCTGGAGTTATAGATTTCTACAACGGTCACAACAAGGTTTCGCACAGCCACGGAACGATTGAGCACGTGGTGATGGTTCCTTTGTAGCTAATACCAAGCTTTCCAAGAGAAAGGCTCTCGTTGGGCACGAGGCGCATCGTTGGGCGCTCTCGGAGAAGAGCTCAGAAGATGGAGATATCGGAGAGGCCGATGACGTAGGAACATCACGTTTCGTTTTTTGTCCTGGCTCTGCCCCGCGTGTGGCGAAGCTAACGGGGTGTGCACAGCCCCATCCACATCATCAGCCTCACCTTCGAAGTGAAAAGAGAAAAGATGACGGATTGCGGAGAAAAGAATTTTCCGACATCTCGTCATTTTTTTTATTGCTTTTCCCGGTTACGAGAGCGACGCCTCTCCCGACGCTGACACCGATACGACATCCTTGCTGCCTTAGTCTCTCGTCTAGCGGTACCTGCTTTTGCGGTAGTCTCGTTACATTTTGCAGCCTCTGCCGACGTCTGAATGCCCAACCTTGTCTTACAAGTTGCAACGTACCAAAACAAATCTGGGGCAGAAAGAATGAGGCTCACCCCGTGTCGGGAGCTAATTGGGAGGAGGACGAGTTGACCCGCAATGGAGAGGCCATCGATCCACGGACGCGGATACGGATATGCTGTGACGGGGACTGGCATGTTTGCTGGTTTTACTGCTCCGTAGCTATTCCCGTCCCGTTGGACAGGTAAATGTGGTTATCCATCACATCCCTACTCCCAGGCATATCCAAGGAGCATTCACGGTGGGCCTTGGACGTGTCTCGTCCGAACCGTTCAGTTCGGATGAGACGCTGTTGGTTTCAACACTCTTTTTAAGTTACTCTAATCATAGTTAGGAGCCGGGTTATATGGCAAACATGTTTCATTTCACGATTGCCTCACATATGGATGGAGTCTCGCTACGCGGTTTCACGACCCAAACAATTCGATATTCTCCCCCATGGGTATTTATCTGCTCGACTCAATTCTCGGCCCTGCCCTTCGCTCATATCCTTTCACCGATCTCACCGCTCACGTCGCAAAAACTCTTCATCGTCCCCTGTCCCAGTGGTAGGATCGCGGTATTCCCATTGCTTTTGTTCCCGTCCCCTGCCCCGGGCGGCTAGATCAGCTGCTTTCGCGTCTCCATCACCCCCCTTGCT